>PVKA01005705.1:0-88574 GCA_004027165.1 Ctenomys sociabilis
CTTTTTGAGACAGGGTTTCACTATGCAGTTCAGGCTGGCCTTAAGCTCACTTTGTAGCTCAGGCTGGTCTTGAACTCACAACAATCCTCCTGCCTCAGCCTCCCGAGTGCTGGGATTACAGGCATGCGCCACCACGCCCGGCCCTACATATATTTTTTTTAAAGTAAATTTTTATCAATTTTAATTATTTCATTTGCTGTTATCCAACATTTTGCTAGATCTCAGGAAAATTAAGAAAGGGTTCTTGATATTACTAGAAAAAATAACATTACAAAGATCTTGTGTGTGTGTGTATTTTTGAGACAGGGTCTTGCTGTACAGTTAAGGTGGCCTCAAACTCTTGAGTGCGGGGATTGCAGGCATATGCCGCCATGGCTGCACAGTGCCTCCTTAGCAAAAGACAGGCGGGGCTCCGCACACAGATCTGTCAGCCAGACTACTCCTGACTCCACAAGCAGACTGCGGGGCCCATGTGGTGTGGAACAGTAGCATCGCCTGTGCTTTACCCCATGGTGGAATTGATGCTTTCCACCAATTTTGATCTGCAGTCAGGTTTTTATTGGCTTTTTAAAAAGCCATCCACTAAAGACTACGGGACATGAATGGAAACCTCTTACTTATTACAATTCCCTATACTTCCATCTGTCATTCAAAAGTTTGGACACTGCTCTTTTCCTGGGTGGGGATCTGGGTCCTGGGCAGTACATGGTTTCTGCCATTGGTGAGCAGGGCACCAGTGGCTGAGATGTGCCGCTTGCTGGCTTGAGTGTTGTGTTCCTCCTTAGAGCTCCACTTTCTTTTTTTTGGTGGAACCAGGGATTGACTCAGGCCCTTGCCAGGGAAACCCTTATTCCACTGAGCCATCTCCCTGGCCAAGAGTTCCACTTTCTGCTGGGTTTACCAGCATGTTGTCTAATCACACACTACATCATGAACCACCTTTAATTGTTCTTACTTGATAGCACTTTTTTTTTTTTTTTTTTTTGAGAAAGAATCTTTCTATGTAGTTCAGGATGGCCTTGAACTCACAACAATCCTCCTGCCTCAGCCTCCCAAGAGCTAAGATTATGCACCAAGCCTGAGCAACTCATTATTCTTACAGATTTTTCTCTTCCTCCACTGCCTCACTGTCCTGGAAAAGCAGTACATAGCTTCCTGGGTCCTAGGCCAAGGGTTTCCACTTGAAGTCGCGAGAAGCCTCATGAAACCTGCCCACACCACCTCCTAGGACCAGCAGTCTGATGGTGACACAGCCTGAGGTTCAGTCCCCGTGTCACTGGCTCATTTCCAGTGAACATTCTGGAAGCCTCTTACCCAGCTGCTGGGTAGAGTGGTAAGGACATCAACTGTATCCATTACTTTCTTACGTACCTTAATTTAGGTCCTCAGAGGAGCTATCTATGTCAAGGATGGCATTTTCTTCCTAGGCATGAAAAGTGTAAAATTACATAAGGCTGCAAGTCTCCTACTTAGCCCAAACCAGGGATTCTCAACCTTTGCCAAATGCTGCATGGTCAAGGAGCCCTCTAGCACTGGCTTACTGTTACCAACAGTCAGTTTTCCAACTCACTTGGGGACTGAGGGTAAAAGGCAACAATGGTAAATCCAGTGAACCGTCTCAAGCATTGGTCAAAAAAGCAAATGCTGCTGCGCCTTCCTTTGTACCTGTTTGTCCCCCAAGATCTCTCACCCATAAGATAAAGCAAACAGAAATAAGTGCCAGGATGCTTCTAAACAGGCTGAGAATTCCTGGTGTTACCAGACATAATTCAATCTTTAAGGCTTTTAAGGTTAGTACAGTACTTTAGACAGAAGAAAACAAGGATTCCATTTCACCCAACACTGCTAATGATTGATAAAGGAGAAACGATCATGTGTGTCTGTTACTGCAGCACTGGAATATGCAGACAATGGACAGTTCTCAAGATGAACATTTTAGCAAATACACTTCCAAAATTACTTGATGGGTAATTAAAATCTTGATTACTCTATCAACAAAACTCATATAAGTAAAATACAACCCAAAGACAAATCCTCCTTTTGCTGCTGGAGTCAGCTGTGCTTTGGTGCGGTATCCCAGCACAGAAGAGCTGCCTCAAGCCTCCAGCACTGTGGAGGCCGACTTGCCTCAGGCCAAAGTACCTTCTCTCTAGGGCTGGTCTATGAGGCCACAGGTGGTTCCAAAGGATGCTGCGTTTGCAGGTGCAGGGGATGGGCTCAACCAAGACTCCCTGAGGCAGGGCCAGGCCCTCCAGGACTCGCAGGGTCAGAGCCTCAGTGTCCTACTGCATTTCCCTTGCCTCTGTGTAGTTGACTGAGTTGCATATTAGTTAAGATGCACCTACACAGATCCAGAGGGTGGGACCAACACTCCACAACCTGCCTTGCTCGCTCATTTCTGCATGGGAATGGAACAGTGAACCTGACCACAATGTTCCTGTTGTACACCATTCTACCCCAGGGACCTGGACAGAGACCTCTGTCGCTGCAGAAGGCCCCATGCAGTGCTCTGGGCTTCCAGGAAGTGCTGCACAAAGCTGAGACCCCACAGTAAGTTCCCTCTGAAAGCCTGGGGCTAGGGAGGGTGCGGCTGGCACCACTGCCATCCAACTGGCTGCTCCTGGGCTGGAAGTCACAAATTTCACACACAGGATGAAGCAAGCACATAAGTGTGCTTATTTTTAATAAGAACAGGAATCATTATCACTGTAGTGAATAAAAATTCATGAGTCAGAATAGCATGCAGTTTTTTTTATTATTTTCTGAATCTATATGTCCACCTAATGCCACAACTCTACAAAGAATGGAATCACCCATGACAGGGAGCTGCACTAACTCACGAAAGGACAAGACTGCCAGAAGAGCCAGAAGTAGTCAGTAATCACGCAAATGAATCAGCACTGTGGACACTACCATGTGACCACCTTTGTCATGAATCAGTAGCATCTGCCCTTTCAATGCTTAAAGTATTTGTTAAAGATCATGCAAAATACAGTTTATGGAAATATTCATTACACTCAAACACACAGCAAAGAAACACTGACAAGCAGGACTCAGCGTGGTGACTAGCCAAAGGGGGCTTAATCCATGCAGTGATGCCTCTGTTCATAAACTTTTTTGTTCTGTGACTTTTGAAAAGATGGGAAAGAGGGTTGAGGTCGTATTGATGCAGAGGTTGCAATCAGAAGCAAATTTTGCCAAATGCCATTTCTGAACCAAGGCACCGCTGTGTGTTAAGAACCCAGTATGAGATTAACATCGCACAAGTAACACTAACACTAGGTCACCGCATATCTGTGGCGTCACCATCTACCACCCTACCCACCCCTTTCATGCCTGGCCAGAGTTAATTCCACATCAGCGAGTCAAGCAAAAATGAGAAACTTCACCAAGGGCCACCAGATCCATCCAGGTGCTGGTTCTGTCCTAGCACATACACGTGAGCAGTCCATCAAGCATCGTGTTTTATGATCTCCAGTTTTCTTCCTCTGATTTTTACATATTTGGATTTTGATTTTAAACACCTTTTCTTTTTTATAATATTCTTCCAGAATTACAGTGCCAGCTTATGAGTAGGAGAAAGAGGCAAAGAAGACAATGGTACAGAAGATGATGCTTTTGTTTTTCCTAATTAGATGTTTCATGGCTGTTTGGCAACTGTTGCCAGCATTTCTACTTCCCTCACGTGTTCACCTCAGGAACACTTTGTGTGTCTGTGCTTCCCATATCTCCCTGATGGGGGGCCAGGGAGATAGCTCAGTGGCCTAAGTGCCTGCCTGGAAAGCACAAAGTCGTGGGTTTGATCCCCAGTTGGGGGAGGAGGGCGGGGTATAAACAAATCCCCATATCTCCCTGATGTCCCCAGAGAACTCTCACTGCTCAGGTCACCGAGAGAGGCCAGGCACACAGAGGACGAGAGCTGTGGGCATCCAGGGCTGGCGCTGGTCAGCCGTGTGGTGCTGGAATTTGCAGGCCAGGACTCAGGGATGAACTCAGGCCGCGGGCGACAGCTGTCCTCCCATGTGCTCTTCTGACAGTGCAGATGGCCTGGGAACATTTCCTGGGTGCTGCTAGCTTGCTTCCTCACTTTGGGGGTCCCAGGGACTGAACCCAGGGCCTTCACACTGCACCCTTTTTTATTATGAGACAGGGCTGGCTAAGTTGGTTGGGCTGAGCTTGGACTTTCAATCCTCCTGCTACAGCCTCCCCGAGTGCTGGAATTACCAGGCCCAGCTTTTTCTCTCAGTTTTTAAAGCCTTCATCATTGTATATTTTCTACTTCAACACATGTTTGATAAGCAATTGTTCTATTAGAATGAACTCAAGTTCCTAACTTACTAAGCATCTACTCCAGATCCTGTGCCTTTCTCCCTACATGAAAGCCCTCACAGGAAAAAGCGGCTTGCGCTTCATCCAGTATCAGGTCTTCCCATCAGTGTCTAATGAAGGCATGTTCTGCAAAGGGGATCCCAAGTCTCTTTGTAAGTGAAGCCCTTCCCATGTTTCTAAGATGGCTTTCTACTAAGATCTCATCTCACCAACACTGACTGTGCTACAGGAGAAAGGCCTAAAAAGAGCAGCGCAGGCCAGGTGGCTGGTGACCCTGTCTCTAGGCTGCTGTCCCGGAAGAAGCATGTGCAGAGACAGTGTGGACATCACTGGCTCACAGGATGCTCTCTCTCTCTTCCCCAAAGCCTGCACTGTCAGACGGGGCTCCTGTGTGCAGCTCTGAGGGCTCCTTAGAGAGCCGTGTGTAGCTGGCACGCTGGCCCCGCTTATGTGGCAGACTCTTGAGATTCTCATTCTGCAGCATGGTGGCGTTGGGATTGGGACCGGGCCCAGGCCTGAGCAGGGCCTGTGAAGTCTCCCGTGCCCCCTCTGTGTCATCAAAGCCCTGGCTGGCCCTGTTGGCAGGCGCAGAGTTGTTGTTGAGTGTGACTGTGCTGGGGGTGCGGTTGAGGTTGTAGGCTTTGGGGCAGGTGGGCCAGCCCTCCTCAGGGCTGCTGGCGAGGAGGCTGCACTCAGAAGGGCTCTTCTTGTCCTCAGAGCAGATGGACATGCGTGCGAGCACGGGATCCTGCAGGCCACTCAGGCTATGTGGCAGCCCCCGCCGGGCACCAAGGCCATCGTCCTCCAGCTCAATGAGGTTGGCCTTCTCCAGCTGTGCACCATCAGCCGCCTCATTGTGCAGGGAGTGATTGGGTGAGCTCTCACTGGAGCGCACGCCAGAGTCCGATGAGTCCTTCTTGTCCAATAGCGCATCTGACAGGTACTCCTTGGCCTTGATGAAGGTCCGGATGGGCTCAGTGCTGTGCTCAGGGGACTTGGCTGCCCGCTCAGCTTTGCCATCGGCTTTCTTGTCCTTGTCATCTCTGAGCAGTGGTGTGTTGTCCGACTCCTCAGGCCCAGACTCATCCTCATCACTGGGCAGCTTCTGGTAGCGCAGCCCGCCACCCTTCAGCTTCAGGTCTGTCTGGAAAAGGCTAGGCCTCTCTGAGCTCTTCCTGCCTGGGAGCAACTTGCTGCCTGATTGGTCAGACTTTTCATCCTCCTCTGTGATGGGGTCCAGGGGTGATGCATCACTTGTGGACACACCTGAGGATGAGTAGTCCAGCACATCTGCCCTCTTCATCAGAAGCGATTTCCGCCCCTCATCCTGCTTTGGCTCACTCTCCTTGCCCCGCTCCTGCTCCAGGCTGGGGTGGCTACTACCCCCCGATGGGCTCTGCCCCACATAGTAGGCACTGTGTGGGGAGGAGCGGCCACTGACGCTGGCACTGGCTGGCCCCGCACCCCCTTCCAGCTGGGACATCTGCGCAATGTACTCCCGATAGGCATCCCGGTACTCGGCCTGCACCTTGTCTGTAAGCTTGGAGATCTCTATACTGGAATCCTGGGAGTTAAGACTCGAAAGACTTGGGGTTCTGCGAGTTTGCGACTGCAAAGACAGGAAACAAAGGTGAGAAGATCAGCTTAGGAAACACACACACACACACACACACACACACACACACATACACTTTTAAAGTTCATCATAATACCAATCTCTTTTAAAGGAATTCTACCTGACATGCGTTAACAAAAGTATGAATTAAGGGCTGGTCAGATAGTTCAGTGGACTACATTGCCTGCTTCTGCAGGCTCAGGAACCAGTGCCAGCTTCACCCCCGGGGTGCACACTGGGATGGCAAATGAGACTGGGCATGATGGCGTGTTCCTGTAATCCCAGCGCTTGGGGGGCTGAAAATTGGAGGATCACTACGAGTCTGATCTGTGTAGTGAGACATTGTAGAACCTGTACTAAAATACATTAAAAAATTTTTTTCTAATTGTAAAAATTTAAAAATAAACAAATAAAGCAGTTCTTAAAAATGTGTGAATTAGTAATTCACACTTTGTCAGGAAGCTTGACAAAATTTTAAAATTAGTTCACTGTTAATATTTAAAAGTACAATTAAGAGGGATCGGGGAGATGGCTCAGTAGAATAAGCATTTCCCTGACAAGCACAAGGGCCTGAGTTCAATCCCCAGTTCTGCCAATAAATAAATAAAAACACAATTAGAGATCATGTTAGATAATCTTAGCACTTGCTTTTATAACTTCAAACCTCTGAATTTTATTTAAGGCAAGGTTACCTTTTCTAAAAATTCCTCTTGGAGGAGTCATGAACCATAAGAGTTAACACAAAACATTCCAATATATGACAAGGTCCTTCTCAAGTTGTTTGGCATGAAGCCTCCTTCAAGTCTCTATTTAGAGGAAGAAAACGTACTCAACTACCCAAGACAAAGGAGGAGAAGAGGGAAATGAAAATGGGAGAAGGGAGGAGAGGTGGAAGAGTGGGACAGAAGCAAGTACAATGGAGGGAAGAAAGCAGCTTGCTTTTCTTTCCTTCCTTCTTCCTTTTCTCCCTCTCTGTAGCCCAGGCTGGTCTCCAAGTTGAAAGGATCTTCTTGCCTCAGCCTCTTGAGTACTGGGATTACAGTGTGCACCACCACACCCAGAAAGGAAGCAGTGTGGCAGGAGGCAGGAGGCCAGCAGCTGGCCCTGCTGACAGAGGAATCACAGGGGTCTGAAAGGGCTATATCCTAAGTTCAATCCCTGGTTCCACCAAAAAAAAAGGCTATAGGGGAGTGACATCCCCACAGACTCTAGGAAATAGCACTAGTTGTTTCTCCCGTGAACATAGACATTAGACAGAAGGCCAGACAATGCCATCTGCATTTGATTTTGGTTTGGAAAACAGAAAAATGACACTTTCATAAAAATTTATATTAATATAACATGAATTTGTTTTGAGTACATTAATAAATGTAAAGAAAGATTTCCATTTGTGCCAAGTTCTCTGGGATCCCTGGTAATGCTAAGGTCCAGGGGCATTGAGCCTCTGGGGCCTGGCAGGGTGGGGGGTCCCTAAGAGACTCTGAGGGGCTCCTCTGGAAAGCAGGGAATAGCAGGCCACCCAGACAGAGACGCCAACCAGGAGTGCACTGGGTGTGCTTCCCAGCAGAGGCGCTGCCAGGAAGAGGCTGCCAGAGGAGGGGACTTCCTCGAAGAGGCAGCCAGTGAGTGTGGACTGCAGCTTCCCTTTCTCACTTTAGTCAACAGTACTAAGAGAGCCGCAGACCTGCAGGCCTCACTCTCTGTACACAGACGGGGCAGGGTGCATTCTAACCAGCTTGTTTTTGCAGCAGGTCTGTTCCTTTCCCAACAACATCCCCAGGGCTACTGGTTCACTTCTCCCTCTCTCTGCTCAACCACCAGGCTTGCCTGCTGGATACCCGACTCCAACCCCTCACAAAGCATCTGCAGCCCATACTCCCAGGGAATTGACCACACCAGCCCACAGAACCAAAGGAGTGTGCACATACCTGCCAGCTCAGATTGCTGTGCCGTGGGGCCCCTTCCTCCAGGCCCAGCGTGTTGAGCTCCTCGAAGCTGAAGTTGAGTGTGTAGGGAGCCTGGCCGGAAAGCTCCGTGTGCGGCAGCTCAGTGTGTGAGGCCCGGCGGGCAGACTCCCCGAGAGCAGCAGCATTACTGGTGTTCTCAGCAAGGAAGCGGGGGTCCTCGGGGACCACCTGGTTCTCTGCGTTTCTCATTTCTAGTATCTGCAAAGGAGAAAAAGGTCACATCTACACTGCTGAATCACACATTAGAAGCTTCAGGAAAATTTTTGAGGTATGGTGTGCAGGTGCACATCTATATCCCAGCACTTGTGAGGCTGAGGCAGGTGGATCGCTGGGCTATGTAGTGGGCTCCAGGCTATCCTGAACTACATAGAGAGATCCCACCTCTAAAATAAATGAATACATGTTTAAAATGAAGAAATAGTTGGTTTTTTTTTTTTTTTTTTTCTATTGTCTTTTTGAGACAGGATCTCGCTATTCTGTTCAGACTGGTCCTGAGTTCACTTCGTAGCTCAGGCTGGTCTTGAACTCACAATGACCCTACTGTTTAAGCCTCCCAAGTGCTGGGATAAAAGGCATGGGTTACTATGCCCAGCCAAGAAATAGTATTTGGAGGGCCAGCCAAATAGCTCAGCAGATTAAAGTGCCTGCAAGCAGGTGCAGGGGCTGGGGGTTCCATCCCCTGGCCTGCCAGGCCCTGCCCCCCACTCCCCACCAAAATCGGGACAGCAACTGAGACTGGGCGTGTGGCACGACTGTGATCCCAGCTCTTGTGAGGCTGTAAACAGCTGGATCACTGCAGGTCTGATCAAGCAGACCCTGAACACCCTGTAGACCCTTCCCTAAAATAAAAAAAAAGAAATAGCTTTTGAAAATATTATAATGGAAATGAGAAAGTATACTTCTTGTCAGGAATTTCTAAAGAATGATCTTCTTTAATTAATAACAATAATCATCACTTCTATACAGTGCTACACTCTGGCTTATACCTTACATTGTTACTTCAGGTTAAAACCTGAGAAGCAAATGAAATGTACTGCAGAACTAGAAAGAACATCATTTTAATCCAGGAAAAGAGAACCCAGCCCAGAGATGGCTCAGCTCTAAAGAGAGCAGGACTAGAGGGAACTTTAGCCAAGACAGGGGCAGGTGTCACCATGTCACTGCAGGGGGTTCTGGGTAACACATGTGACAGGAAGCTTGGCACAGCTGAGGAAAGACAGTGAGGAATCTGACCAGACTGCAGCAGCCTGAAGACAGGGCAGGCGCTGCAGGCCGAGGCCAGAGGGCTGCTACGTTGTGAGCTGGGGAAGCCTGGCAGGTGGAAGCTCAGAGGAGCAGTGAGATCTGTCCTCAGACTTCCACATGGAAATGTCCCAAGGAGGAGAGCTCCTCCATGACACAGGCCTGCACCAAGTTTAGTCAATTCTACTCTAAATATGGCAAACTACCAGTTTAGGCCAGAACGCTTGGTACTGGTTGTATACAGTATCACAAATAATTTCATAGCTTGTAATAAAATGTTATAAATATCTTACTGTGCTTTTGAAAAGGTGCCAGTCTCCAAAATTCATACTCATCTCTTTCTTCAGTTCATCAATGTTACATTGAGCCAACACCCGGCCATTTATGTTTGCCTGAGGAAAAAAATAAAAACAATTACAAAGACCATAAAATGTAAATTTTTTTAATTACTAGTGATTAAAAAGTATACTTATATTTACTGTTTTAAAAACCTTACTATTTGGTATGGGGTCTTGCTATGCAGCTCGGACACAGTGATCTTCCTGTCTCAGCCTCCCTAGAGCTGGGATTATAACCGTGTGCCACCACCCCCAGTTCTAGGGCTGGCACAGTATATCTGGGGTTCCAGGGCTGGCATGGCATACAGTACTGTGGATCAAACCTGGGTTGTGCTTGTTAGGCAGGCGTTTAGGCCACTGAGCTATCTTTCCAGGCCCACTTATATTTAATTTTAAGGAAGTCACTAAAGACTAGAACAGTTGACCCCCAAAAGATCACCAAGTGATCTGAGTTTGAACTAAAGCTCCTCACGATAGATAGATAGATAGATAGATAGATAGATAGATAGATAGATAGACAGACAGACAGACAGACAGACAGACAGACAGACAGACAGACAGACAGACAGACAGAGGTTGGGAAGATAGTTCAGTGGTATCTGAGCCTGCCTGGCAAGTGCAAGGTCCCAAGTTCAATCCCCAGTAGTGAAAAAAAAAAAAAAAAATTAAAGTTCTCTTTCATCTTTTCAAGGGTGGAGCATTCAAGTGAAATTACTTCTCAGTGATCCAACTGCCGGCCAACCCTCCCAGCCACAGCCTGCTGCCCACCCTGCCATGGCGGCAAGCAAACTGTTAGCTTTTCTTTTCTAAGTTCGGGAAAGACAAAGATGATCTGGACTTCTGGGAAAGGAGAAAGACAGCAGTCCTGAGGGTGTTGCTGATGATACTGAAGTTAAATCTACATAAAGTGTGCCTGCCAGGGGGCTGATGGGTCACAGTGGGGACTGTGCAGCAGCGAGGGCCACCTTCTACTCCCCACATGTGGTAAACTCACTCTCATGCATGTGGTCTCTCACTTTTGAGTCTTTCTACTGCTAGTTTCCCTCATACAAGAAACAACTGTGTCTTCTTTGTTGATAATAGGTATCTCAATGATTTTATGAACTATAAAACCTAACTTTATTAACTCCAGTAGCACTGTGGAACACTTGCACTTAAAATCAGTAGGATGTTCAGGTTTCATGCACCTCCTGGAGAGAGGACCAGAAAGAAAGACGGTGCTGCCCAAACCCTTCTGACCCAAAGCGGGAGAATAGCAGAGTGATGTGCATGCATGCTGGCGATTATCTGAACTATATTCTCTTCAATGCCATTCTTGAAAGTACCTCAATATCAGAGGCTCACTGCTGACGCTCTACTGAAATACCTCGATATAAAAGTGTAGGGCTGGGGAGATAGCTCAGCAGTCTAAGTGCCTGCCTGACAAGCACAAGGACCTGGCTTAAATCTGGTACTGCATGCCATACTGGCCCCAGGTGCCTAGGTGTGCCATGCTGGCCACCAAAAGTTGGCATGGTGATGCACGTCTGTAATCCCAGCACTGGGGAGGCTGACAGGAGGGTTTTCCTGGCTGTGGAACATCTGTACAGACTTTAGAGGCTGAGCATCCCCAACTGAAAAGTCTAAGCTTCGCAGGGAGACCCTATACCAAATAAGTAAAGAAAGATTAAATTTTTTTTTAAAAGTGTGGCTGGTTCAGGAAGCCTACTATACATACACTCAGTTAACTATGCCTAGGGGACACTTTCCCTGCCAGCCCCAGACCCCAGTTAATTGTTAGAACCAAGCACAGGCTCTGGAAAGAAACAGTCTTTCATATAGGTATCTGCTTTGCAAAACCACGTTGATATGGTTTCAAGTGTGACCAGTTAAGTTCCGTCTGATGTGAAAATGAGAGATTATGGGAAATGAAGCAAATGTGGCTTACTCTGACAATCATGAAATCCTGCTATACATTAGAGGTTGAGTATCTTTTCCTAAATGAGTGGCTCCACGGTGCCTCAAATTCCAGGGTTTTCCTGGCTTTGGAACATCTGTACAGACTTTAGAGGCTGAGCATCCCCATCTGAAAATCAGAAGTCTAAAATTTATACTGGTTGTCTGGGTCATAAACTTCAGATTTCAGAGCACTGTGGATTTCAAACTTTTAAAGTAGGGGCCCTTGGGGCCAGGGAGAGAGCTCAGTGGAATAAGCACTTCCCTGGCAAGTGCAAGGGCCTGAGTTCAATCCCCAGTTCTGCCTAAATAAATAAATAAATAAATAAATAAATAAATAAAATAAAGTAGTGCCCTCAACCTGTAATTAAAAAAAAAAAAAAAAAGCCACATGAGAAAAAGTCTTTGAGAGATCTCTGCTCTTCACTGGGAAGATGAGCTGCTCAGCTCAATGTGAAAGCTGTGTTTCTCTTGCAGAAAGCCTCAAGGATATGTGCGGTTCTTTTTTTTGTTGTTTTCTTTCTTTCTTTCTTTTTTTTTTTTTTTTTGGTGGAACCAGGGACTGAACTCAGGCCCTTGCACTTGCCAGGGAAGCACTCCATCTCCCTGGCCCAACCTCAAGCATATGTGACACTGAAGTGCAGCTGTTTTACTGATTATCCATTCCCCAGCGAAGAGACAGAGGGCAATGCTGGGCTGCAGAACATCGAGGCCACCCCCCCACAGGCTCTTATCGCAGAGACCCCCTAAGGCACTCAGACAAAGCAGGCCCACCAAGGCCCTGGCATGCGCATTCCTTTTATCACCTTTCGGATGGTGGCACAGTACTGAGGCAGCAAGCTCTGGTCCAGCCCCTCGATCTGCTTCAGCTTCTCACACACGGCATCCACATTCATTGAGTTCAGGGACAGCACTGGTCCAGTGGCTGGGCCTGATCCCTGGTAAGTTGAGAGGAAGACACAAATATGCTAGCAATTAACACCAGACACATGGGGGTAAAGCAACAGAAAAATGCATTCAGTGACACTACTGGGACACAGTATAAACAAGAACTTCCACCACAGAACACACTCAGTTTCAGTCCCCCCTTAAGGAACAGCAGACAGTGCTGCTGGTCACAACCTCTCAGACAGAGAATACTGCATGAGCAGGCTGGGATGGCTCTCAGGTGTTTACAGCCTAACTCCTTAATAAGGGAGAAGAGAGAAGTCTGAGTACAAGTCTAGTCCTGTCTCCGATGTGGTGACACTCGTAAGCCACATCTCTGTGGCCCCTGCATTGCTAAGTGGCCCGAGGGGCTGTGAGAAAGCTTCCATTTGGACCAGAACCCTAGCTGATCAGGTATTTTAATTTCCTATTTAATTTGCTCAAACTATTTCCAAGGAGATTACAGAAACTAAAACCACAAAGAAGAGGACAAACCAACAAATAAAGATAATGATGTTCCAATCTATCCTATTTATCTTTGTTCTAATTGGTAGAGACATAACATTTATCATGTCTTCAGAGCATGTGAATTTATAATGTATTTTCTACTCCTTTTTTGTTTTTGTCACTTCGAGGACAAAAACAGACTACTGAATAGTCAAAAATGCATTAGCTATTATTTAAACATTATCTGTAATGTGACGTGACATAATACTATTGCTACTGATTATTGCACAAATATAATGCATATTTATATAGTAGATATTATGTGTCAGTATAAACATAGCTAAGGAATGACACTATATTGAACAGACAGAATAGTAATTCTGTGAGTGTTAGGAAGTGTTAACAAGTAGGATACAGGCCCATGTAAGTTTGGAGATTAATGACCTGGAATATGTTGCAGAAAGCACACATATTTATAGGGTTTTTTTTTTTAGTATATTGTTTTTAATTAAATATAAATTTAATATGTGACATATATGGCCCTGGGTTAAATTGCTTTTAGAGCATGAAGAGCGAAGCACTCATCTTTCTATGATTTAGTTTTCATATCACTACACTGTTCTGTTTCCTGCCTGTATGAATACAGGCAATATTCAGAGTATAAATTATCCACTCTCTACTTCAGAAATGCTTTCTATGAATTTTTAATACTATACTTGCATTATCTTTGTTTTTCTTTTTAAACAGCTTTACTGAGATATAATTCACATGCTATATAATTCTCTCATTAAAGTATGCACTTCAATATTTTTTAAAGTTTATTCACACAGTGTGTGCATCAATTTTAAAACATCTTCACCTCCAAACCCCTGTCCTTCGCCCCCACTGCTCAGCAACCGCGGTCTGTCCCTCCAGGTCTAAGTGCTGCGCACGCCACCTCGTGCAAGTGGGCCCTCCTCTTCAGTGTGGTGTGCTCAGGGTCGCCCCACCAGCACTGTTTCCCCTGACTGCTGCACAGTATTTACCTTTCTAGTGATCTCTACTTCTTTCAAATGCTCTTTTCCCTCAATCCATCTCCTCACCCTTATACACCTGTATCTACATACTGGCTTTGATTCAAAAGTCATAAAAGACTAACTTACTTTTTCCATATTCTGTAATATATAGAACATTCATTTATTATACTTGAATGACTTTATATGGATGCACACAGATATCAGATTCTAACAAAATTATAATCGTACACTTGAGTGTAAGTTGGGCTTTATCAAGGGATACGTTTTCAGTTAATGAAAAAAACATTAAATGTTTCTTTGAATAAAGAGGAAATACTAATTCCCTGACAGATCTTGGCCACAATAATCTTATATAGTAAAACTATTTTGAAACTGAATAAATCTTATAACATCCCAAATGATTTTTTAAGGTTAGAAATCTCAGGAAAGGAAGAAGAAAGAATACTACACTTTTAAGGAAATAAAAAATATTTTCAACAATTCAACAGATAAATCCTTTTTTTTTTAAAGTTTTGAGATAGAGTCTCAGTGGGTAGCCCAAGGTGGCCTTGAGCTCACCGTGATCCTCCTACCAAGGCCTCTCCAGTGTTGGGATTACAGGTGTATGTCACCACATCCAACTTCAGCAGATAACTTCTCTTTTTTTTTCTTTGTCTTTTTTTTTTTGTCTTTTTGAGACAGGGTCTCACTATGCAGTTCAGTCTGGCCTTAAGCTCACTTTGTAGCTCAGGCTGGTCTCGAACTCACAACAATCCTCCTGCCTCAGCCTCCCGAGTGCTGGGATTACAGGCATGCGCCACCATGCCCGGCTCTTCTTTGTCTTTTTGAGACAGGATCTCACTATGAGTCCAGGCAGGCCTTGAGCTCACTTTGCAGCCCAGGCTGGTCTCAACTCACAATGTCACAAGACTCTTGCCTCAGCCTCCCAAGTGCTGGGATTATAGGCATGTGCCACCATATCTTGCAACAGATAAATTCTTAGTAGAAATTTAATAGAGTACTTGGAGAATACATAGAATAGTTCAAATATTAATATCATGTATTCTTACTTGAAATTTACCTGTTCTGACAGCAGATGACTTCAACATTTTGATTTTATAAATAAGAATTTATCTTTTTAAAAAAATTTTCTAATACAGAAAACTGAATGCAGCAAGAGTTAGTTTGTTTAAACTGGTAAGTATAAACTTTAAAATGTATACAAATCAGAATTTCTTCAGGTAAAAGTAAAGCTATCAAAACACTAAAATTACCATGAGGGAAGTGTTTCACTTTACAAGTTTTTAGTAGATTAAAACTATACTCTGAAACATTATCTGGTAAATTTATGAAGCAAGCTTTAAGTTGATTAGCCAGAGATAAGCACCATGGAAAGGCTGAAAGCAGCTAGCTATACAAGGAACTCAAAGCCCCGAAATAAGCAGAGACTTATAAACAGCCCAGCATGAGGTAGCCAACAATTGCTTCTAAGCAGGCCAGCACGCAACTAGCAGAGAGTGTCTGTACCTGTCTCTGTTTGTTAAACCCAGGGTCACACAGCTTTGAGGAAGGAACAGAACAGAGTGAGGAAAACATCAAAAAGACAAGGATCCTGTACTACCGTCAGACCCATCATTCCTTTAACTCTGAACAATCCAACCTTCTGCATTCATGCACACACACAGAGGCTCACACGCAGGCACATGCATCCATGCACATGCACGCACGCACATGCCCACACACGTTAATTTCATGACATGCGCTCAGTGATTTTAAAACTGTGCTCTCAAAATTCTTATTTTCTTTATTAAAGAAGCTGTATCATTCAATGCTCTTAAGTTTTAAACCATTTAATAATAAGGCTTATTGATCATAAAATGAAATACCCAGCCACATATACTTCATATTGGCAAATACACTTTCAGTTTGGGGTTTGTTTCATTGGGTATGTGGGCAGTAACGGATATCCTTCGAGAAATTTCAAAAGCAAGGCCCTGAGAGCCTCTCAGCCCAAGAAATTGTAACTATAACAGAGAAAAAGAAACCTACAGTCTATGATTAATATATATATTGTAGTGACACAGATTTTTCAAAGCTCTAATTCAAACAATCACTGCCGTTCACTATTATTAAACTGGTAGCACTGCTTGGAAAGCACAAGGTCCTGAGTTCAATCCTTAGTACAAAAAAGTATGCTGTGCTGGTCCCACCCTCAGGGCATACTGAGATGGCTATTGAGACTGGGTATGGTAACGTCCACCTATAATCTCAGCACTTGGAAGGCTGAAGACAGGGGATCAGTACAAGTCTGATCTATGTAGTGAGACCCTGTAAACCCTGTACTAAAATACATAAAAAATAAACAAAAAATTGGTATCAAAGCTTTCTTTCTTCCACAGGACCTCATTATGAAGTTTAGCCTGCTAGCTTTGGCTGGTCTTGAACTTATGATCTTTCTGTCTCAGACTCCCAAGTAATGTGTCATAGGCATTTTCCATGCCTGGCATCAGGCTAGGGAGATGGTTCGGTAGAATAAGCATTTCCCTGGCAAGTGCAAGGGCCTGAGTTCAATCCCTGGTTCCGGGGGAAAAAAAAAAAAAAAAAGTTAATCTATGCCTGGCAAATATTCATAAAATAGCATAGAGATGACTAATGACAGTATAGCAGAGGTAATTTACATGCTGCTTCAAAAAGGAGGGCTTGCTAGCCTAAAGTATGCATCTTTTAACAGAACAGTATGTGGAGCATGTTATGGGAACCATATTTTGTGTGTGTGCATGCATGCCAGGAATTTAACTCAGGAACTTGAGTGTGCCAGCCAGGCACTGTACCACTGAGCTGTCTCCCCAGCCCTTAACATTCTTTTCTTTTATTGGTACCAGAAATTGAACTTAGGACCTTGTGCATACGAGGCAGGCATTTATGCTAGCTCCCCAGACCAACACATTTTTAAGGGCAATCTTTTTTTAAAAAAAAAAAATACTAAAACAGAAAACCAGTACTAAGCAACTGCAGTGTGATCCTTTTTCTTTTTTTAACTTTTAGCAATACTCTTGACTTCCACTAATAAGATTACTGTAATTTCAGTTCTGTGAACATATTCTTTTTTTTTTTTTTTTTTTTTTTTTTTTTTTTTTTTTTTTTTTTTTTTTTTTTTTTTTTTTTTTGTATTTTAGGGAAGGGTCTACAGGGTGTTCAGGGTCTCACTACTAAATCGGACTCAGAGTGATTCGCCTGTTTACAGCCTCCCAAGAGCTGGGATTACAGGCTTGCACCACATGCCCAGTCTCAATTGCCATCTCAGTGCGCCCCAGGGGTGGGGCTGGCAAGGCAGGCCAGGGAATTGAACCCCTGACCCCTGCACCTACTTGCAGGCACTTTAATCCTCTGAGCTATTTGGCCAGCCTTTTGTGAACATATCCTAATCACTTTGGTTGAAATTCATTAATTGTTTAGGGGAAAATGATCGCTTGTTGAAGTCTGATATAAAGACTTGTACACAGGAAGTAAATACAATTTTTCAGTATGTTTTAATGAAAGGGGAAAACAAATGCCAACAGAACAATGAAAGCACAACTAAAATACTGTTCAAAGGGTGTGTGCTATTGGGCTGGTGAAACTACTGCAGTCCTCACAGTGAGCCTCAAATCCAAGGGTCCCAGCTCTTACCCATGGCATCCATAACTTGCTTGTCTGGGTCTTCGCCTGAACAAGGGAGGCAGGCTGGTTGGGTATACACTTGGTTGAACACAGCTTGCAAGTTGTAAACCAGTGGTGGAAATCAATATTCCCTACAAGTGAGCACTTTTTACTTGGTCACTCTGTGAACTCGCTCTTACTTTGTAGAAAGCAAGACATGCACTTCTGAAAACTCTAAGCCAGTAGTGTGCATCAACCTCTCCAAATAAATGCAAGAGCAGCCTGGAAGTCAGTGCTGTATTAATGCTGCCTTGGTGATTCTCAAACTCCTTACAACTGAACTCTGTGCTTTCAGCTAGAGCCCCTAAGAAGGTTGGGATGATGGGCCTCTTTCTGAGAACTGTCACAACCCTGGTGGCTGTCTGCAATGTGTCGCTCCCTGCTCTGTGGTGTCAACAGTGCCTGGTGTGCTGAAGCAGTCAGGGACAGACAGAAGGATGTGAACAGGCCATACTATTCTTCTCATCCAGGAACACAAATACAATCGAAGAGCAGCAGGCATGAAGTCACTCTCTAACATAGCTCTTGGAAGTCACACCACAGAATGTCACTGAGGGGACCTGGCCCCACACCGACCCTCCTGAGCTGTCCTCTCTTCAGGAGGGCACACAGTTACCCAGAAGCCACTGCAATAAGCCCTGAGCTAAATGGGGGTCAAGGACACTGACACCCTTGCAGTTAAACTCAGCAGGAGCTTCTGATGCCCTAAAAACTTAACAGCTGGCAGTTTGCTGCTGCTTGGCAGCCCGCAACTGCACACTAGGTGTCTATGTATGGTGAAAGGCACGCTAGCACCCCAGGAAACCACTTTGTATCTCAACACCCAAGTTATTGGAAGGATGAACTTCTCATGCTGAGCACAGCAGCATGGCACAACAACTCAGTAGTTGGCGTCTGTGACACCGGGAATTGCACCCAGTGCGTTCTCACTGAGCTATGTCCCCAGCCTTTTGTTGCATTGTATTGCACTGTCATGCAATGCATTGCACTGTATTGTATATATTTATTTATTTATTTTTTGAGACAATGTCTTGATAAGTGACTAGGTTATCCAGGTGGGCTCCAACTTATAATCCTTTAGTCTCAGCCTCTTAGAGTTGTAGATTACAGGCATATGCCACCTCACCTGGTTTACTACCTGTTTTGAGTGGGTTCTTACACATCTGAGCTCCTCACAATGGCCATGGGAGGTGGCCACAAGATTACAGTCATTCCCCCGGCTAATGCTATGCAGTTAGGATTTCACACTGCACCTCTATGCTTGCTTACATTTCTCATTGCCACTGTGCCACTGATGGTCTCCGTGTGCCTGAGGCCAGCTAAATTTTAACTCTGTCCCCAGGAGCCTGAGGAAGGAAGGAGCAGCAATGTGGGCCCAGTCCTGTACCCCTGGTTTTGTGAACGTTAGATCTCATTCCTGAAGAACAATCCTCTGCCTAGAAATGAGAAACACTGGCCCAGCATACTGTGGGCCTCACTTTATTTTTCCATTTTTTGTAAGAATTGGCATTCACTCACCCTCAGTGATAAAATTTTAGGGAAAAGTCTGACGTGGACACTTGTATTTTATAATGCCTTGCCTTTATATGAAACACAAGGATGTTTTTATAATCTACCTGATAAATCTTTGGCTAGACTTCACAAGCTATAGTCCCTATAATGTTAAATGAAAGAAAACCCAAACATTTCCCTAAGGATCTGTTTTTTAAAGACTGACCAGAAAGTCCTATAGTAAAAAGATGAGCCCATGTATTACTTCAAAAACAAAACAAAACAACCCAATATAAAAGTTGGTTAATTTTCTCTCACATTATTCTCTATCTGTAATGACAGTTCAAAAATGTTCATTTAGCTCCTGATATATCTTATTTCTTTCTCATAAAGAGTGTATGCACGGGACAGGTGGCCAAGTGTCATGTAGTCAACCGTGAGTCCTGCTGGAGCACCCAGCACTGGTTGCATGTTTAAGTTCTTTACATTTCCACCACTGCTTTCAATTTGACATTGAACTGTGTATCTACTTGGACTACTCTTCTACAAAACACATCTTACATGCTATGCCATTAGTAAGTTTTTAAAAGCAAAGGAAACTGGGTGAACATCTATTATGCACTACAGTAATTATAAGACTATCATTTAATATTAAAAGAACCACAAATGCTATGGTTATTTTACTAAACAAAGGCACTAAAACAGGCAAAAGACCTTTATGCTCGGTTACTGGCTCCTAAACATGGCTCAGGAACCATGTTATTTCCCCTTCTCCAAAAACTCATTGCAAAATAAGCCTTTCCTAGTGGTCTCTGGAAGAAAACTACACCTTCTTTTTCAAGTGTTTGCCAACAATCTGGAGCACAGGAATAGGTACTGGTGGCAGGTTGGTCATCACATTCTATGCAGGATATGATTTCCATCACAAAGCAGCTGAGAAATCATGGCCTTAAGGATGGCGGCACATGTGGGAATTTGTACTCAACTGAAAGTCACTCCTGTGCACAATGGAGGAGTCCCACAGAAATTCCATATGTGCCCAAACAGAACTTGGTTCTTTGTGTTTCTGCAGGGCTGGGGACAGAATTCAGCACTGAGCCAGTGAGCTATACTGTCTGCTCCTGCAAGATTCTAAGGCTCAACATAAATATGTCTTACTCAGTACATAGTCTTAGATAATCATTACCAAGTGACTTTCTCTATGAAGTTATTTTCTTTTTTCTTTTTGAAATCTAACTTAAAGTTTTAAGGAATACAGTGGTTCCTGAACTTAGTTTGTTCTACAATTTTGGAAAAAATGGCCACCTTTATGTTTGTGCAAGAAAGATGGCCAGAGTCATGTTTGTCATCTAAAGCAGTTTATGAACAAAAGCAAAATTTGGTCAAAGTTTCTGTTTGCAAAGAAAATTGATTATATCAAAAGTGTTAGTGAAGCCAGGTATGGTAGCATACATGTGTAGTGCCAGCACTCAGTAGGGTGGGGCAGGAGTATCGCCATGAGCTCTTGGTCAGCCTGGACTACATAGTTAAGTTCAAGGCCAGCCTGAGCTAACATAGTGAGACCCTGTCTTTAAAAAAATAAATAAGTAAAATAAAAGCATTAGTGAAACATGGTTCCACTGTAAAGTTGTATTTGTTCTGTCTGGAAATTTTAATATGCAGATAAAAGCACACAACACCTAGCTCACATTTTGTAGTGTCACAGGTGAATCCCCACTGTGCAGCGGCAAGTACAGGCCTTATCAAAACAGTCAAAGGTGAAAACAAAGCTCAACCCTAGGGGACAAGTAAAGCTGGTCGCTCCAGATGGCTGCTGAAAACATCCCTTCCCTGTTGGAGAATGGAGACCCATCCTGCATCGCTGAAGAAGAGGAAAAGCAGGAGGAAGGAAAGGGCAAAGTTAAGCACTGGCTTCTGAATTAATCTATAGCACTAAAGATTAGTAATGGGCTACTCTACACTTGCCGCCCATTCAGTCACACAGTAGGTGCACGGTTAGTGAACCGCAGAAGCCACGCGTGCCAGCGGCCACGCACAAGCCTGCTCCGTTACCCTTGAGGAGTCCGTGGGGGAGGGAAGCCCCTCGGCAGCGTCCTCCTTGATAACCTCCTAGCATGGGACAGGAGAGTGGGAGAGGTGTAGTGAGCTGACCACGAAGCCAAAGAACAGGACCTCACGAGAGCACATCACCCCCAGGCATCCACAGGACCATGTGCCTTCGCCATATTGCAAAATTCCATTAAGATTCCATTAATGGAGTTTATTTCCCATTGCCCTTGAACTAAGTTTGTCATCAGGAACCCCTACTAATATATTAGGCACAGACGTATTGTTCTTGCTTCATTTGAGTGATTTCCCCTTAACCTGTTTAATTTGTGCCACTAAACAGAAATAGTTCTCTTTCATTACACCCTCTATTTTGTTTATGTATATATACATTTCCTTTAAAATATATTAGAAATTAGATTAGTCTTCAAATTTTTGTAATCAAGCACTGTATTACAAGCCAGTAATCTCTCATTGTAAAATTTCAACATTTAGTCCTGAGACTGCTGGTTGTTTTCCCTCCCCAGATGTTCACCAGTAAATAGGATGAAATGCATTTCATGTTAGTAATAACTCAAGTTTCTTAACACTATTTATAAAATCAGGTGCACCTTTCCGCTGCGGAAAGGGTATGCTGTCTGTGTTCACGAGACCACCATTCCAGTTCCCCTTGATATACTTACTAGGCCATTGCTCTGCTCTCTGAGAGGCAAACTTGTTTTTACAGATGGACGTGAGATGAGATGTTGGGAGCTGCCAGGGTAATACCTTGGCGTGTAAAGGTATGGGGCAAAGAATGGCTATGGAGAAACACGTAACAAAAAATGAACAATCACAGAAATCAAAATGTCATGAGATTTAGCAAATGAAACTAACCAACCAAAAACACTCAAAAAGTATTAATGCAAGTGACAAAACAAAAGAATAAAATGTCTCCCTCGTATCAGATGTCAGCTCAAGTATAAGACACACTATTTACATTTTTATATTCTTTATATAACATAAGCTTTTAAAATAATAAGTTTTATACCTTACAGTTTGACACAAATGTATCCTCACACTTTTAAGAAGTTTATAGGTTTTTCCTGTGTTAGGTTCTAAGTGTACACACTGTCTCACAATATCTTAAAAAAAAAAATTGGAATCTTACTGGAAGGAAGGCCTATTAGAATATTTTTCCCATTAAAAAAAGATTTATCTAAAAACACCCTAAGAAGGTCAGGGTCATATAATAACTCCAGCATGGATTCTAGGGACAGGGACCCTCCTTGTCCTTGTCCCTGGGCCTTACCTAGATCCTGACACCAAGCATGCTCTGTTGAAAGATGAAATCCTTTTTTTTAAACTGGGAATCAAACTTACAACCTCATGCTTGGCAAGTGGCTGTGCCACTGAGCTACATTCTGGCCCCTAGAAATCCTATTTTTATTTTATTTATTTATATTTTTTTTGGTGGAGCCAGGGATTGAACTCAGGCCCTTGCGCTTGCCAGGGAAGCGCTTATTCCAGTAAGCTAACTCCCCAGCCCCTAGAAATCCTATTTTTAAACAGTACATAGAGACTTGTAATGACAGCCTCGGGTAATCTGGGTCACACACAGTCACTGTATTCCATGTCACTGAGACACCTTCCCTAGCTGTCTTTACTCCTGATAGTTTAAGAGAACTAGTCTCCTTTTAAGACCCAAAAAGCTCAATTAAGTAAAGCAAAAACAATAGAAAACACAGTAGATTTAAAAATGAGGACACTGGGGCCAAGGAGATGGTTCAGTGGAATAAGCACTTCCCTGGCCAAGTGCAAGGGCCTGAGTTCAATCCTCAGTTCTGCCAAAAATATAAAGAAATAAAAAAAAATAAAATAAAAATGAGGATATCTGAAATGTTTTCAAATTAATGAAATTCCATTAAACCCAGGTTTCACACTGAGCTACATCCCAGCCCTTTTTATTTTTTATTTTCAGATATGACTCTGATCAAGTTGCCTAGGCTGGGCTCAAATGTGTAAGGCTCCTCCCTCAGCCTCCTAAGTGGCTGGGCTATAGGCACACACCACCAATCCAGGTCACATTTTTGTTAATCTTCAAATTAGTGAACATGAGATGTCAATCAGCCTAAATTTCTTGGTCCCAAAACATCAACTGGCAGAAATTGAGCTATTTTATGCAAAATCACAGCAGATTTTTTTTAAGACCAGCAAATAAAAATCTGCATTTTATACTGCCTGCCCCATAGTTTAACTTTATAAAGACAGAAATGCATTATGAAACACTACTGCTCCACCTGTATTTGCTTTTTATCTGAATAGAAACAAGGAATAACATCCCAGGGACTCTATGAACTGTATCCCTGACTACTAACTGTATTCCCGATACTAACATGGACAATATTTCACAAAAACTGAGAATGTAAATTCTGGAGTCCCTTTGTAGCCACATTGATTGTAAACTTTTCTTTCTTTACAGCTCTATGAAATTTATTTAGGTATGCAACTCGTAACTGGCCTCCATGAATGCTAGCACTGAGGCCTTTTTGAATTAGACTACAGAGGAAAACAATGAAAACCAGGAACCGCAACTGATCTCAGAGCACAGGTCCAGGAAGTGGCAGGCTGCGGCTCAGGAAAATCAGTCAGCTCACGAAAGTGAGAAAGACAACCAGGCCAAGTAAACCCACTAAAGTCTGATTCCTCTGGATGACTGTGTTTTCATCTGGAAGACTACACATTTGTATTAAGTAAACAAATACATTTAACTGTGGATAATGTGAAATACTAAAACTGGATTATGATGGTATAGTGATAACACCTGAGCTTTACAAGCAGTATTTTTCAATTATTCTCTCACATTTAAAAGGTAAAAAATTATATTACACATAAAGATAAAGAACTACTACAGAAATTTCAGTTGATTATTGTACATGCCAATATAAATTATTTTATCCGGTATATCTAAAGAGAAAGAGATTTTTTAAAGCAATGGATAGACATAGCTGACCTTGTGGAGTTTACTTTCTTATCAAGAAAATAAAAACTAAAAGTATCACCTTATTCAGATATTTTTTTTTTTCAGACAGTTTCATTATGCAGTTCAGGCTGACCTTGAACATATAATGATTCTTCTGCCTCAGCCTTCCCAGTGCTGGAATTACAGTAGTGAACCACCATGCCTGGCCTTCAGATTTTTTTGAGACTTAAGAGCATACAAAAATTCAAAATACAAAAAAAAAAAAAAAAAAAAAAAAAAAAAAAATTTCAAAATACTTTTAACTTTTTCTAAAATCACATTTTGCATTTAAGCTTTACCCTTTACCTATTTGAAAGCCAAGTTTAGAACCCACATCAGAAGACTTGTGTGATTTTCCTGGAAGGAAACCTTGGCCCTGCGGTGGGCCTGGGTGCTTACCCTATTGTAGAAGGGGTGCTGGGGGCCCGTCATGCCACTGTAGTAGCTGCTGTGGGGTTGGGGGGACACCACCCCGCCTGCAAATGGCCCATTGAAGGATGTGGAGGAGGAGCAGACGGAGGGGGGCTGGCTGTACCCTGGCGGTCCCCGAGGAGGAGCTTCGTGCAGGGGCAGCGGGGGGTAGGCGAGTCCTCCTATGTTGATCTGCTCCCTGGCAGCACGGACGTCTGTGAGATTCCATCAGATCCAGGACAGAGAAAATGAGGACACTCGATTAGATCAGTCCACTTCCCACTCCTGGTGTAGCCCTCTCTGAGGGGAGTGCAATGGATTACAGTGGACAGGAAGTATTGACTAGGCCCCTTGAACTTGAAGTGCAAAATGCTCAACTGTCATGCACCAAAGTTTTTGTCACCATTTGAGAAGGCACAATACCTGGGTTCTTCTCGTCAGAATCAGATGTATTAGTTTTTCTGACTTTTAAAGGATCTGGGATGCACTAACAATTCATATGCCTCATCAGGTGCTGCCAATCACAATAACTCCAAGTTGTTGAATATCACCTCATCCAAGGTGATCTAAGCCTATTGGTGCACAAACTAGAAGGCTCGCCCACCTCAGAGTAACAAATCCCAGGCAAGAGATACTCTCAGACACCACCCCTGTCCCAGTCACCTATGGTAGGATACAGGCACTGACTGTTCACTTAATCTTCAAGGTGCTGGAGATGGTCTCAGGGCAGTGGCATAGTGGGCAAGTGCTCCACCACTGAGCTCTGAATGCATCCCTTGTATGTGCCACACAACAACTGCAGGAGAGACATGGGGAACACAGTCCCCTTTCTGGGGTGCAGGGATATGCATGTCTTCACTGGTGACTACAGGCACCGGGATGTGTAATGGAAGTGAGAACTTGCTCCGCCATAAAACCCCCAGTGGGCCTGGCCCAGTCCCTGCTCAACCCTCACTGCTCCCTTGTTCTCCATTGAGGAATAGCGTGGGGAATTCCCACAGGCAGGACCTAGCCACCTGAGGCCCTCGACCTTGGCCTAATTCCTGGAAAACCTGAGGGTGGGCCAATAGAGCTGAATCATGAGAAACATGGCATTTAGATGAAGTATGGTGTTGTGGCTGTGTCTAGATGTCCCCACAAAGCCTCATGTGGTCATAGATGAAACTTTTCAGAGGTGGCTGGATCCTGATTGGGTGATGCTGGGATGCAGTGTGTGGTGCTGGTTATCAATAGTGTGTGATTACAAACTTAGTCCAGTGAGTGGTTTGGTGTGCTCTGGGTGTGGATAATAGGAACGCCTGCCCTGGGTGCAGATGCTGCCTGGCCCTGAGAGGAAGCAGCCTGGAAAGAGTATCAGGGACCCGGGGCACTGCCTGCCTTCTAGCCCTACCATGGACTGTTCCTCCTCAGTGATGCCCTCTGCCACGCCACCCTGCCTTGGAGCCCCCAGACTATGGACTGAAACCTCTATACCTGAGACAAACCTTTCCTCCTTTAACTTAGGTGTTGGGCATTTTGTCTTAGCAATAAGAAAAGTAAGATTATTGACGTGGGTGTGCACCTGCATACACTGGTAGCTCAACAACTTAACCTATTCTAAAACCTTAATGTCACTATCCTCCAGTCTCAATCTACACATCAAGTTAAAAGCCTAAACATACATGGACTTCCTTACTCCTCTGCAAAGAGACCCAGAAGACTTGGTGACAGAAAAGTTATAATGGATTGTTATCTGAGAATCATAGTCATATGTTAAAAGCAATCAGATTCCAGAGTTCCAAAGCCCTTGGAGGCAGGGGTGGGCCTTGGACTTTAAACCCAGAGTCTTGGCATGAAGCACATTCTTTCTCTATTTCTTGTTTGGTTGGTTGGTTTTGGTTTTAATACTGGGAATGGAACTCAGGACCTTGCACTTGCCAGGCAGGTAGGCAGGCACTTGTGCCACTAAACTGTAACTTAACCTGTTTGTTTCTCTTTTTGAGATAAAGTCTCCCTGAGTCACTAATTTGTCCATCCTAATTTGTTTTTTTTCTTTTTTTCCACACTAATTTGTGATCTTCCTGCCTCAGCCTCCCAGAGGGCTAGGATTACAGGTATGCAACACTGTATCAGCTAACATTTCTTTAGCATTCCTAAATGTCTATATTTTATTCATTTTCCTGTGTGATTCTCAGGTCAAACATCTTGACTTTTCATGGAACACTAGAAACTTTCTGAAGACTTCAGAGAATCAAAATCAAGGGCACTACTAACACCCACCTGCAATAATCTCCCGAAGCTTGGGATCCAGGTTAACAGTACATGGCAGGAAGGTTTTTACATCTCGAGCCACAAGAACTGGGGTCCTTGACGACAAAAACACTTCGAAGTTTCTTATATCTCCATCAATTTCAAGTAGAGGCTCAACATCTTTAGTTGTTGGAATATTCTTTGATATTCTTCAAATAAGAAAGGCAAAATGTCATTCGTCTCACTGAGAAAGTCTAATTTCATGCAACTTAAAACCTGTTAGTTATACAAACAACACATTTTACACCTCACTCTCAGTTTAAAAAAATGTGTAAAGAAAAGAAATCCAAGTAAGTGATAGAGTTACAAAATTATTATGGTAATAGCGAGGTCAGGGCAGATTCAGCCTAGAGGAAGGAAAATGACATAACAGGGGTGATATGAGTTATCACTGAACCAAGGAAGACAGAGGGCCCCAGAAAGATTAAGCCCTTACTTAGCCAGGGTTCAGCACTGAGGAGACTGAGGCAGGAGAGTTGCTGAGTTCAAGGCTAGCCTGGGATATACAGGAAAAGCATCTATAGGGTATATATTTTAAAAATAAAAATGAAAATACACCTGCCTAAAATCACACTCCTAGGAGAGACTTTGTTTCTGTACCCTATAGTTTTAAAATAGAATACTATGATTCTTTAACAGAAAAGAACTAATAACTTAAAGAACTAAAACTAAAAAAAAAAAAACAAAAAACTAGAAAACTATTAAGGCAGGCTTCTTTTTCTTGCATTGCTAAGGAACAAACCCATGCAAGACTCTAACACTGCTTACACCCCCAGGTCAGGCCTTTTCTTTTTCAAAAAAGATCTTAGGGGATGGGGACATAGCTCAGTAGAATAAACACTTGCCTGGCAAGCGCAAGTTCAATCCCCAGTTCCTCAAAAAAAAAAAAAAAAAAAAAAAAGATTTTAGTCAGGCATGGTGTTGCACAGCTGTAAGCCCAGTCCTATGGGAGGCTAAGGCAGCAGGATCACAAATCTGAGTCAGCCTCGAGACCATGTCTCAATATTAAAAACAACTTAAAACAGAAAAAGAGCTGTGAATATAGCTAGATGCAAGGCCTTGGGTTAAATTCCCACTACAAACAAGAGAAAGAGAGGGAAAGAAGGAGGGAAGGAGGGAGGGAGGGAGATAAAAAAGAAAAAGCATGAAAATGGGCTAGGGAGATAGCTCAGTGGCATAAGTGCTTGCCTCACAAGTGTAACGTGCTGTTTGATCCCTGGTATGAACAAATGAATGAATGAAAGAAAAAAGTTCTACTTTTCTGTCATAAAAGGATTCAGAAAATATAAAAAGGAGACTAAAAAAAAAAACATACAGGGGCTGGGGAGATGGCTCAGTAGAATAAGTGCTTCCACGGCAAGTGCAAGCACCTGAGTTCAATCCCCAGTTCCGACCAAAAAAACAAAAACAAAAAAACACATGCATACTTTTACTAATCACACAATAGTTGGGAACACAGCACTTGGTCTTTGTTTTATGTAATTTCTCACATATCTGTTTTCAAACAAACAAATTTGTATCAGGCAGAGATTCCTGAATAAGAGTATTTATTCACTAAAAACAGCATCAGGACTACTCTACTACTGTGTGACCCTGCTCTGTTTCAGAAGTGGTCCATGGTGACAAAGCTGATGGATCAGTGTGGGACACCAGACAACTAGACCTCACTTGAGGGTTGCTGGAGAGGAGGAACAGGATCTGAGAAAGCTGGAAACCCCAAAATGCCTGCTAACAACAGAAAGATAGAAAAGCCATGATATCCACAAGGTACATGGAGATTTAGCAATAAAAAGGAATGCAGAAAAGCTGCACTAGAAATTATGCAGAGTAAAAATCTAGTGAAGAGTGCACAGTTGTTTTTGTCCTATGGTACTGGGGTTCAAACAGGGCCTTCTCACTGTATAACCCCAGCCCTTTATTACTGTGAGACAGGATCTCACTAAGATGGGCTGGGCTTGAACTTTTGATCCTCCTGCCTCAAACCTCTTGAGGAACTGGGATGAAACTTAAAAAGATAAGCATCTACAAACAGCAGGTCACTGCTCCCCATGCAAGTAGGTAGGTGGGGTGAAGGGAGGGAGAGGGTTCCCAAGCCCAAATGGGAACTTCTGGAAGTAGCTGCTGATGCCTGGGGGACATACATGAATGCCAAACTTAGTAAAGTGTGTCATTAAACACAGTGGCTTGCTGTGTGTCTCTTATACCACAGATTGTTGCTTAAAGGCCACCTGGACAATTTCCAAATACTAGGTTCTACTAAGTGAGTCCAGTTTCAGAGAAGCCCCTCCCAAGAGAAATGGAACTCTCAGTTAGATCTCACTAAGTCTTACTTCTTTGGCACCAGCACTTTTCTGCTCAGATGCAATACTTGGCTAACAGACAAATATTAAAAGTCATCTGGGGGAAAATCCAAAGAACAAAATTAGCAAGCAAGAAAAGAACTGGGTGCTGGTGAGAAGAGAAAGATAGCAATTTGGACTTGGTGTGTTTCTGGGAGTCCTTTCATAGAGACACACACATGCCCTGAGGAGAAGAGCTCTCTGAAATGAGCAGCTCTCAAACTTCCAATGAGATATGTTCAAAATGAAACGGAGAACTCAGGGGATGACTGTGCTGTACTGTGAGCTTAAGTGGCCAAAACTTCAGCACTGAAAGAGTTAAAAAGGTAGCCCGACTATTTCAGGAGCCTCTCAGGGGCACACAGAAAGGAGAGAGGCTAGAAAGACTTAGATAAAAACACACAGCTGACAAGTCACATGAAACAAATTAACTGCGTTTTCATGCCAGCGCTGCCTGAGCCTGAATGCGAACAGTGTTCTCTGCGCGCCAAACAATGCTGCCGTTCAACTCCCTCCTGCTCTCCAGCTTGAAGTCTGTGCTAACCTTTTGAGCTCAGCACTTGCAGCTCTTCTGCTAAAAGAGATATTTATGTAAATGATAATCTTTTGGCAGTGGGCCACCAAAATCATATGGGCCTTTATTTCTCAGATATTTTTTTTCCCAAAGGTTAGTATTTAAAGAATTTAAGTAACTTCACTTTTCAATTAAGAGTGAATTTCCATTTCCAGGATTATGAATCATGTGAATTGAAGCTGCCAGCAGTTAAATGGCCCACGGAAAGCATTTTAAAACCTCAGGCATCAATGGGCAACTCCTCGGTTTAAATGTGATTTCCTTCCTTGCCACCAATCCACCAGCACTTGTTAAAGCCAACATCAGTGCAAGTTAAAGCATTTTGATTACAAATGCCAGGGGTTTACAGAAAGTCCATATTAATTCCTTGGCAGAAATTACATAAGTCATTCACAGCACTTCTATTCAAGATGCAGGTTTAAATTACACAGAAGAAATTTTCATTTTAAATTAAAACATGAGCAAGATTTTAGAGCATAATTTGTGACGAAGGCATTCACTTATACTTGTTTTGAAGGTAGCTACTTAATAATGTCATTACATAATAAGAGGACAAAGATGAATAGAAATATTGTCTGTTTCTCTTTTTTGTCTATCTCTCCTCCTCCCTCTCTTGCTAGAGACTGGATCCAGGGCTTTACATGTTATATAAGTACTCTATCAGAACTACCCTCCTAGTCCACATTTTCTTTAGAATTTTATTACAGTGACACAGACTGAATGCATCAGAAACCTTCAGGTACTTCCTAACACCACTGGCTCATTTACTGAGCACCTTTTCTGCAGAAAACATTATGGAGCTTCTGAAAGGTGGAGGGAACACAGACAGAAAAATGCCACTCAGCATGGCAGCCTGAGACAGCAACAAAAGATACCTAGACACTCATCTGCATCCTTACTGCTGCCTCGGGAAGATGACCCCAAAGCCCTTGGCATTCGGAAGCCCAATCTGCTCTCCCCATCTGTCCTCACCCCTTTACTCCTAGCCCTTCTCCACATTCAGTACAATTCCCCCTCTTCAGGGAAGCCACAGCCCTCCATTCTCAGACCCAAGAGCACTTCTACTCTCTTATCAAACTGTAATTCATTTACCTTCTTACTACCTCTCCCTGCAGATTCCATCCACTGTTGTATCCCTAGTGCCCACAAAGCACAGTGGCAAGACACAGTTGTTTAAGAAGTATCTGTAGGATGAATGAATCATACACATGAAGTATGTTCTTCCCAAAGAACTCTATTCTTTTAGAATAAAATATTTTTACTTTATCCTTTCTGATACTGATGAAACCCTGTGCTTGGGAAGGAGCAGGCTGGTCCACACTGGGTTCATCTTTGTACATGGTGTGAGGCAGGGGTCCAATTCCATTCTTCTTTACATGTGGAAATCTGGTTCATCTAGCACAAGTTGTGAGGAGGTTGTTCTCTCCCATGCAGTGGAGCCAGCAGTCTGTCAAAAGTTAAACTAGCTACAGGGGTTTAGACTTATTTTTGGACTCCTGATTCTATCTGACCAGTCTACATGTCTTCCTTATACCAGTACTACACTGTTTTGACTACCATAGGGTTATAATTAAGTTTTAAAATGAGAAAGTGTGGGTCTTTTAATTTGCTCTTGGTTTTCAAGACTGTTTTGGTTATTTGAGGTATACCTTGCAATTTCCCATGAATGTGTTCTACAAAAACAAAAAAAGGCTAGCACAATATTGACAGAAATTACACTGAATCTATAGATCACTTTGGGTGGCATCAAAAACCTAATAGTTCCTTTTTCTTATTTATTTAGATCACCTTGATGTAACCATTGGTTAATTTATCCCTAGGTGTCTTATTCTTCCATCTGCTCTTATACATAAAAGCATACTACAGGCCCCAGTCATAGGAGGCAATGAAATAAAGGGTTGAGACATTAAGGAGCAGGCAGCAATCCAGTCCCTTTACTCCTCTGACATGGAGACTGTCACATTCACTCCGGGGGCAGTCGAATGTATGCCCATGATGCCAGTACTCAAGAGGCTGAGACAGGAGGATCTCCATGAGTTCAGGCCAGCTACATAGTGAGTTCAAGGTCTACCTGAACAACATAGCTCCTGGCTCAAAGAACAGAAAAACTCAAAACTATTACACAAACTTTCCCACTACTAAGCACATTTATAAGAAGCATTTCTAGGAATACAATGCTTATGTGAAATGAAACCTAGCTATATTCTGAACAAAAGGACACAATCTTCTTCCAGTGCTGGGGATTAAGTCCTGAGCTTTGTGCACAGCAAGCAAGTGTTCTCTCACTGAGTTCTATCCTCAGCCCCAAGAACACAGTGTTTACTTAAATGGTCAATTTTCCTTCTAGCCAAACTTGAGGGTCTTAAGTAACTTAGTATAAAGCTGTACTGTCTTACTACTAAACAATGAGATTATTTTTTTTAAAGATATAACAAAACCAAATGCTTGGTTGCTGCAAATGGAGGATGACATAGGACAGCACTTTAACAAGCTCTCTGGCTTGACAGGTACCAGTGCCCATGTCTAAGTAGGTGCTGCTCCCAGGCCTTGCTGTCAGGGTGACATGATCTGCTCTTCCAGCAGGACATAAGGATGTCACCCTCCCATGTCTGAATAAATCCACTGCCTGGTGCAGAAATGAGACACCTGCAGCATGACTCTACTAGGTATTAAGGCTGCCAGGTGCGCAACTGCAGGAAGAAGAAAGGCCCCAAAAGTGGAGAGGGCAAAATAGGCAGCTCAAAGAAATATACATCCAGGCTCAACCAATGTCAATGAAGCCCTAACTCCACTCATGCATACTGTGTAAAATGAAGGTATATTTGGGGGCGTGGGGCCCCTTTCTCATATAAATTCTGTCAGAAAAGTATTCCTTTAGTTACAAAGTCCAGACAGTAATTGAAGCTCTCCTTCCCAGCATCCCCTGTGGTTTTACTCTAATCCCTGAGCTGAGAAGCAGAAGCTCACAGGGCGGAGCGCCTGGCCAAAGTTGCCAGGGACACCATACAGAGCAAGGCCTGCACTGGGGTCCCATTCACATGGACAGATGGGGCTAGAAATCCTTTGCTCAACTCCTGAAAATATAATCACGAATGCTGTTATACATTACATGGGACACATTCAATACCAACATATAAGTTCCTGCTATAAGTCACCTGGGAGTGTTTTCCTTTCAGCACCAGGAAATGAACCCATGACCTTCACAGCAAGTGACACCCTCAGCCCTCTTATTTTTCATGTTGAGCCAGAGTCTCACCATGTCACTAAGTTGCCCAGGCTGGCCCTGGACTTGTGAACCTTCTGCCTCTGCCACCCTGAGTACTGGGATGACAGCAGCATGTCATCACACATCTAAGAATTTTGTTTCTTGAGTTTCAGTTATATGTAAAGCCTCTCTCCACCGCCATGAACATATTTAGATCCATAATTCTTTTCTATTTACAAAATTCTGCAGTTGAATGCACAGCCAGAGCCCAGGTGGCAGAAGCTGAATGATCTGGGTGAGGGGACTCGTTGAGAGGTTGCGTTAGCCCTTCCAGCAATCTTAAGTACAGGGCCACGCATAACTCTGCTGCCACTGACCACAGCCAACATCACTGATGCTCTTCCTTCACATTCCTTGTCACATCAGAAGAAAACAGCCTGCCTATCTAGCCCTTGCTGACCTTTGTGTGTACTTGTGACAGATGGTTTTCTTGGTACATTACTGAAACATACTAGAGAAGCAAACAGAGGCTTCAATGGACATAGGAGTGCAACAATTACCTACAACTCTTTATTTAATTTGACAATACTCTTCAAAACAACTTATCTTTCTCACTGAACTTAAGAATATTAGCAGTTGAGTGGATTCATTTATGCTAATTTTGCTCTGTTTATTGGAATTTTGCAAAAGATTTTGCTTAGATAAAAAGTTTCCACTGAGAAGTGGGCAGTATAAACATCAGTGTAAACTCAGTCAATATGAAAACTATATCTTGCTTAAAAATTGCAGTCTGGTTTTTGGGATCAGCGATTTATACTATGGTATGACATTTTACAATGTTCAAGTGACAATAAATGAGCTCATATTTTTATAGCTGTTTGAGGCAACGCTAATCATAGCCTGACTTTCTACCCAGCGATGAGCCATCTACCATATTTATCACATGTACAGAAGCAAACACTGCAATGAAACTTGGAATAGCAGGCACAGGGAGCAGGTGCTCTGAACTCAAAAATTAACCTGTAACTATATTTCAAATTAAAATAAAAACTTAAGAGCCAGGCATGGTGGCACAGGCCTGTAATCCCAGCACTCGGGAGGCTGAGGCAGGAGGACTGTTGTGAGTTTGAGACCAGCCTGAGCTACAAAGTGAGCCTAAGGCCAGCCTGAACTGCATACTGAGACCCTGTCTCAAAAAGACATAAATAAATAAAATAAAAACTTTACACAAGTTATCTTAGAAGAATTAATCTTGGTCAGCCAAGAATGGTGGCACATACTTGTAATCCCAGCACCCAGGAGGCTAAAGCAGGAGGATTTCTGTAAGTTCAAGGCTAGCCTGGGCTGCAAAGTGAACTCAAGGCTAGCCTGAACTGCAAGGTGAAACCCTGCCTCAGAAAAACAAAACAAAACAAATAATAATAATAATATTATTAAATAAGTACAGAACTTAGCTTCTGTTTAGTATTTTATCATTTAAATCTGAATTTGTACAATCAATTTAAGTTTTTAGTCTTTTTTCATATCTATCTAGTCCCCCAAAGTTAATTTAAAATAATTTTAGGAGGGGGTTGGGGGTATGACTCAGTTGTACAGGTCCCAAGAAACCTGCACAGGTTCCAATACAGGTCAAAGTAGAAAATACATTTAGAAGGTGAAGAAGACACAGACAAGGAGGAAGACTTAATTTAGAATGAAACAGTATCAGTTAACTTAAAAACCATACCACCAACAGGTAACAATTCTTTAGCCTGTCTCAGTGTGGATAAATGTCATTTTTAAAAAGAAAGAAATGAGGGGCCAGGGAGATGGCTCAGTGGAATAAGTGCTTCCCTGGCAAGCGCAAGGGTCTGAGTTCAATCCCTGGTTCCACCAAAAATAAAAATAAAGAAATGGAAATTCAACCTCCCATTAAACTGTTTTCCCTTGTTTTTTCTGCAACCACAAGAAAAAGTGAAAGGCAGTGCACTGCCTCTACTAGGGAAACACTCCCGCCTTGTGGGCTCCGGGAGCACTGCTCACTGCGCCCTCAGGAGTACAGAAGCACACTGCTACACACTGCTTTCAGTTGTTTTTTTTTTTTGTCTTTTTAAAAACCTTAAAACATGTTTGTTTATAGTCGAAGATCACAAGCCTTCTCTGAAAAATTAACCTCAAGAAAAAAAAAAATCAGCTACATGATCTCTGAAGGCTTATTTAATTCAGGGATAAATCTGAATCCCTCAATAATCAGATTTGATGAAAATATATAAACATGCAAGAGACTGTGTAGTATAAAAAAACTCTAAAATTGCATATGTAATTTTTTTTAATGTACCAAACTTGTTTTCATATTTCAAAACATATTTTAGAAAAACTGACTTTGGTGTTTCCAAACAGTCTTGCTTAATATAGCTGAGATTTCAGGTTGAAGTTAGAAATATACAAGTTTGAAATATTTAAGATTCTTTTTTGGGGGGTTTACATTAGTATGCTGAAAATGACAGGATGAGTTTAATGACTGAGAAAATATTTTAAAAATCAATTTCATCCCATGGAAAGCTACTGAAAAGCCATAGAGAAAAAAATTCACAGCTGCTTAATAGACATAAAAATAGTGCAAAGCTTAAACAGAAGCACCAGCTGTTAAGAGTGCCAACTATCACAAATGAGGTTGCTGAAGCGTTCCACACACAACCTGCTACAGTTGCTAGACACAATTAGAACTGAATAAAGCTCTGTAGCTGCAGTTTTACAGAAGTCGCTAAGAAGCTTGCTGTAATATAAAAAGATAAGTTCAATGCTTCAGAAAATGTCTACCTTAGTAACATCCCAATCATACATTACTTGAAGTATGCACAAATGTATCACTGAAAAAATGTATTTGGAAATAAAAGCATAACACTCACTAGTAACTGTATGTTTCTATATATGCAGCTGCAGGAGCCTGGCTTTTGGGAGGCCTCACTCAGACCCTGGGGACCCCACCTGTCCCCCACCCCCACTGCTACAGATGCTGCAGGATGTGAGCCAGGTCAAAGGGTTTCTTTCACCCAGGGCACTGCCTAGGCAGAGGATACAAGTACTTCGATCAGCATATGCCCAGCACAACCAGTATTTGTTTAATGAATGAACACAAACTGTTTAATGTAACAAATAAGGAGGACTTTAGCCATCCCCGTAACCCCAGCTACTCAGGAAGCTGAGGCAGGAAGATCATAAGTTTATGGCCAGCTTAGGCAGCTTGGCAAAATCTATCTTAAAAATGAAATAAAATAACAAGGCCCTGGGGATGGAGCACAGTGCCCCTAGGTATATCCAGTACACAGAAAACAGGAGCCACTGCTCACAGCCTGAACAGTGACACTACCAAGGTGGCAGAAAGGGAGCAAAGTGGGAAGGTTGACAAGAGTCTGCCAGCACAAGGTGACAAACCCACTATGGCCTCAGGAAAGAACCATAAATGCAACTAAACTCAAGTCAGAAACAAACATCCTCGAGAGCACAGGGCTGTGGTTCTCACCACACCCAGTAAAGGCAAAACTCGGCACTGGTGGCAGAGAGAAGGTATCATTCAGCCTCTGCAGCTGTGGACCATGTGCCTGGCCCCAAGAGACATGGCTGCGGGAACAGAAGAGACTCTCCAGCTACGCTGGACTAAGAGCTAAGCGGCTTGACAAATGACAGACAGTGTTCCAAGATAGAGCACGGTTTCTCATCCACCAGATTTCTTTATCCTTTCAGAGACACCCAGAGTTGCCTATTCCACACTCAATTCTTGTGTGGAGGAAGCAACGGATTCATGCCATGGAAGTTACAGTTAGTGCAGTTTACAGTGCAGTTTGCAGCAAAGAAAGACTTCTCAGAGAAGCCCATGGCAAGTGCTACACACACTGGACCAGCACATACCAGGCATCTCTCCCAAAAGCTTGGCAAGGCTGGGAGCCAAGTCCAGTTACAAGGTTTCCCAAGGTGACAGAGCTTAAGATGAGACCAGAATACTGAAGCCAGACAGTGAGGCAGAGAAAAGAGGGCAAGGGAGGGAGAAAGGCAGAGGGGAAGGTCAAAGGTGGGCTGGAGAGCTATGCTGAGGGTGCCTGGGGCCTGGGATGAGTCCCCAGGCTGTGGCTGGTATGGAACAGGCTTCTCTCTGGCCAATAGTTTCCCTTCACTCTTGGCGCCCAGGACACTGAGCGCAGCTTGTGGTCCCCACTTCACTCCACTATGGTTCCAAAGTCAATTTTTTAACTGCTGGTGACGTGTTCCTACTCCTCAGAGTTCTCAGAAACAACAAAAACCACCTTTCATCCCATCTCCAATGCAGGTTATGGGGAGGAGGCAACTTCCTAAAGCTGTCTACAGGGCGGGCTCTAACTCCGTCATTTGGTGACCTTAATATGTAAGAAACTCTTCAGTGACAGACTCAGAAGGAAACTGGTGCTACCAATTCCTATGGGTGTACAGAATAATGACATGCTTCTTCAGTGTCTGGAGGTTCTGCTTGGCTCCATCATGGCCACCGAGTGTCACCACGTGCAGCACCCTCGCTCATTTCATCTTTCCTGCGCAGTAAGAAGCAGGCCATGTCTACCCTTCACCTGTCATTTATGCTGATTCTCCCCAGGCACACAGGTCCCTCTCTTGCCTTGCCAGCATGAGATTCACCCCATTAGCAGCAGGGGTCCCTAACTCAGGCCAGCAGCCCTAGAGTCTCAGGCAAATAAGCGAAGCTCTTTGCACACAGCTCTGTATTTCCCCTAGAGCATCGTCTCTCCAGGCCTGGGCTCCACCTTCCCTTCACACTGAAGATCAAGGCAACAACTGCTTGACTCTGTAGATAATGGTGCTTGTCTCCTTCCTTCCCCCTGGGCTCAGTGTGTGCCACTGCTCATCAAGGCCTCTTAAGGCAGGGACTCATCTTTTTGTCCTGGAGGCATCAAGGATCTCTGAACTGTGCATCTATTGTGGATTCATGAGCTACTTCAGAATAAATCTTAATTAATTTCTCTTACATCTTGTTGCTACAAATGTTCCTAGAGATACTGCTATAAACCTGATAATGATGGCAAAACAAGTAGTGAAATATACACATACATAAACTCACTCAAAAACAATCAAATACCATTTTTTCTCCAAACAACAAAGTAGGCATGATTTTACAGGCACATAAATATAAATGTTAAGAATTTTGCCCTAGAATATGTAAGTATTTATTCCTATTTTTTAAATTATTTTTTTCTTCATATTCTGTAGGGAATTAAAGTTTAACATATTAATACTTTTGGAAAATACCTGTTCCATGTTATGCCTAAGATGTTTGATATTTAGACAAATAGTTAGGGTAAACCAAACTGCATATGTTGCAGGGTAATAATAAGCTTATCTTCTGGAGGGTTAACAACCTAAGTTTGCAAATCAAAAATTAGAGAAAAGGAAGGGCTACAAGGTCAGCCAATATTTTGGCTCTAGCCTTTCAAGGTCAGTTAAGACTCAGGACATAGGAGAACCTGTACTGTAACATCATATAACTCAGTTGTGCCCCAAATTTTCTGATCAAGATTATGAAGCCACAAAGGAATGTGATTGATGATGCACAGTGTGCCTAAGGAGAGTCACATGGAGAGAAAACTTTCTCTCAGGCTTTCACAGAGAGCAAATTGATCAAGCAGTGGCTGTAACTCATCCACACTGACAAAGGATCTACAAAGTGAGTTACAGGGTTACAGGATAAACCCTGAGGGGACTTGACTGACCTCATCCAATACAAAAGTTACATTTTTTGTTATACAGGTCTTGCTTTATCTTGGTCTTAACCATTCAGCAGAAAAGTATAAAAACGAGGTATATAAAGTAAAGCATATTAATATGCTGAGCTGTGAAAGGCTCAAGCCAACAAGTTCTGCAGATAACCCACTACTATTGTGGACTGCTGGACTGTGTTGGATTGTTTTGCTGAATTTCATGCACCTATAGTATTTAGATGCCAATGGAATACCCATCTCTGATAGGACTAAACAAAAAAAAGGGACACAAAGGAAGGACCATTTTGTATTTGTATATACAGAATAGTTAGGATAGATATACAGCTACTTTCGCTTAATTCAATGAGAAGAAAGATTTGTACTAATAGTGTTTGGACAGGATATTCTATCTACTTCTTGTACTATGAATAACCACTAAGAAGATAACAATGTACAACGTATTAATATTGAAACTGTCCTATTAATCAGTTTTGAAACTGTCTCATTGCTATTTGTTTCTCAACAAAAAAAAAAAGAATTCTGTACTGGGCCAGGGAGATGGCTCAGTAGAATAAGTGCTTTCCTGGCAAGCACAAGGGTGAGTTCAAACCCCAGTTTTGCAAAAAGAAAAAGAAAAAAAAATTCTTCCTTTCATCTTTATTTATGTTTTAGAATCAGATTTTTCTAATTAATTTTCATCAAAATAATGAATATAAATAAACAGTGCAGAACTACATGCATACTTAACTGTCAGTCACATCTGATTATAGGTCTCCTTGTCCACAGTTTGCAGTCTCACTTTTCATGTTAGACTTGCAAAAGCATTAAGGATATTTATTTCTATCAGAATAAAATGTGATTTGTATTACAGATTACATAATTATTCTTTCAGTACAGACTTGCTTACTTTCCTCTCCTGGATGGAAAATTACCTTGTGATTTTTCAAGGAATTATGATTTTGCATCAGGCTGTCTCTTTCAAAATTTAAAGATATTGCTAAAATACTAACCCTCTGCAATGAGGACAAGTGTGTTTGGGAAAAAAAGATGAAAACATTTATATACAAAACAGTACCAATTTTGAATGCTGACAAGAACAATGTCTATAGAGAAATGCTACCATATCAAGAATATAGAATTATAGTAAGAACCCTAACAATCTTTAAAACCCCCAAGCAGCATGTGTGAAATAATGCTTGCAATAAATATTTCTGCTATAGAGAAAGTTATTAGTACAAAGGATTACTACAGGGGAGATGAGCACGGGGCCCAGCATGGAGGTGGGCGGGGCCCAAGAACTGAGGAAGGCTTCCTGCCGCCCTGCCCCGCTTCCATTGAGAAGTCCATCTTCAGAGGAGCTTGACCTTCGCAGCCACGCCACTTTGGAAGAGCTCCAATCTTCTTCACCGCGGAGCGCCGTCTTTGCAGTCAGCACAAGAAGAAAGAGAGAGACTTGATGGTCACCGCCGCTGTGGCTCCTCCTCTGCTCTTCATTGTGGTTTTCTGACACATGAACTGCTGTTATTTGCCTTGGAGCCGGCGGAATATGGACCGAACCCTCCAGTAACTGTGAGCTAAATAAATCTTTCTTCCTTCATTTTGAGTGTCGGGTATTCACTTATTTTTCTTCCTGTCTTTTTGAGATAGGTTCTCAAGGCTGGCCTTGAGCTCACTTTTGTGGTCTTGAACTCTTTAACAATCGTCCTGCCTTAGCCTCCTGAGTGCTGGAATTGCAGGCATGCACTGCCTCATTTATTTATTTTTTAAGTCAAGAGGATCAAAATGAAGTACAATTTCTCTCACACAAAATTACCCGCACCATATGATCCTGAGTAAGAGATTGCTTGAATAACGTCAAAATGAAAAATTAAAACATTACCTTACTGAAAGCTACTAAAATTGATCTTTTAAAAAATCTCTATCATTGCTTAAAGTGCCTGAAATAGCAGAAAAACTTTTATACTAAAATATTTCAATGGTTGTCTAAAATGCTTTAATACAAAGTAGATGGAAAATCTTTACAGTTTTTATTTTGTTCTTTCTTCTAAATGTATGTTAACAAAAAAAAAACCTCAAATAATCTAGACAAAAGCTTTTAGCTCAACACATAATTGCAAGAAAATTACAATAATTGTGCCAATTAAAATAATCTTGAATGAACAGTATGTCATCTTAATGTTCCAACGGTTTATAGAGGGATCTACTTAATTAGCTGAAATTGCTTTCCAGTGTTAGTATCAAATGTCATTTGTTAAAAGTTGAACAATTTAGAAAATAATTTAACAAAGCAATTTTTCCAAACACCGAGAACCAACATTTTCTTTTTCAGCTGAATAAAGCAAGCAGATGTGTCATCAAATTACTATAAAAAGAAATGAGCCCTTTATGGATTAGAAAAATAAATTTCACTACTAGCATTAAAAATACTATTTTCTGATTGTTTTCACCAAATCAGATTTCTTTAATAAAATAAATGAATATCAATTATATACTGCTGCTCTTTGTCAGCTGTAAATAAAATGTTTTATTATTCAAATGACAACCATCAAATAACTCAGCTATGGTTAACTAGAAACCGTCCTCTAAATCAGCCTAACATCTGCCAATAGATGGTTTCAATATGCTGATCAAATTGTCTTCCTGTAGCTTTCCTTTCTAAACCCTCTTAGGCTATCTACTTTAAGTCTACTTTTCATGAATTCACAAACACTACTTTCTGCACGGTCGTTTCCTTCTCCTTGGTCTAGCTACAAATATTATTTGTAAATGCCTGTGATCATAAAGAAAATCACCTCCAAGTCGCTGTGAATCCAGCTTGCTCATGCACAGTGAGCCCAGTGAGGTCATTTAATCACAAAACAAGGGCTGGGGAGATGGCTCAGTAGAATAAGCATTTCCCTGGCAAGCGCAAGGACCTGAGTTCAATCCCTGGTTCTTCCAAAAAATAAAAACAAAAATAAAAAAATAATCACAAAACAAAGTTGATATCCACACCTCCAACCCAGAATATTCTATATTTACTTGCACAAAATAAAATATTCCCTTAAAAATTCCACTCCATTTTTGTTACATATGAAAAATAGCCTTGCTGGAGAGATAGCTCAGTGATATAAGCGCCTGCCTGGCAATTGCAAGGTCCTGAGTCCGATGTCTGGTACAAAAAAAGAAAAATACCCTCAAAATATTTCTTTCACAAGTACTGTTTTTCATAAGTAAGGTCTAATAATTACTATTATCTCTAAATTATATGTTCAAAAGTCTTTTTTGTCTGTAATATGTATTTCAATTAATTTTTAAAGCATACTTTTTTTAGGGCTGGAGATGTAGCTGTGGTGAAACACTGCTGGCCTAGCATGCTCAAGGTCCTGGATCCAGGGCCTCGTACTACCACAAAACATTTTAAAGAAAAAAGAGCTTTTGAAAATTTCTTATAAGGCTCAATGCTAGAAAGTAGAATGAAAATTTTTAAAAAGACAAGGAAATTTCTAATAGGAAAGAACAATGTTTTAGATTAAGTTTTCCAACATCCAGAAAACAGCAATCTAGCCTGAGGCTGGTACAATTTAAATGGTAAAGGGTTTAAATCATCTTACTTTTGCTTTCCACCAGCTATTTTGCTCCAGTTGTTTCAAATGTATGCGATTTGCTTTCTTTTTTCGCGGTACTGGAGATTGAACTCAGGACCCTGCGCTTGCAAGGCAAGTGATTATTCTACTGAGCTATATCCCCAGCCCTTTACTTTTGATTGGAACATAAGTTCCTGAAAACTCAAGATTTGGGGACAACACATATGCTATAGGTAATTGACCTCAAGGAGCGGGGGAAGATTCTGTGTTCATGTGTATGCTTATGTAGATATGAAAGCAGACAGGGAAAGGAGTACACAGCAGATTGCATGTGACAAAGCAGAAATGAAAACAGTTCTAAATAATGAATGTAGGGGCCAGGGAGATGGCTCAGCGGAGTAAGTGCTTCCCTGGCAAGCACAAGAGCCTGAGTTCAATCCCCAGTTCTGCCAAAAAAAAAAATAATAATAATAATAAATGTGGACAGGGGCAGGTAGAAAGTTGTTTATTACTCTTGTGATTTTTTTTTCTTTTTTTAAGTTTAGGAGTAGTTAGAAACAGGCAAATAATTTAAAATTTAAAAATATCTAAGTTCTTCCAAGGCACAACAGGCTTTCAGAGCTGGCCCCCACACAGCCCGTGCAATGCACCGCAGAAACAACTCCCCAAGGCCTCTTAGTTAAAACATCCACTGAAACACACTAACCAAGAGAAGCAGATGACAGAGCAAAGGAACACCAGTCCAGGGAAGTGGTGAGGCCTTGACCAATCACTCACCCTGGTCTAAGGAAAGATGAGTACAGCTGGGGTGCAGCTCAGAGCAAAAAGCACCTGCCCAGCCTATGTGGGGCCCTGGCTGCATCCCCAGTGAAGGAGAGTTTTCAGAGCCACAGTTTCAGACTAAGAGTCTAGCGAGCCACCCTGAATTACTTCTGCCATTTAACATGTCCATCCATGTTACCTAACTTCAAATTCACTACATAAACCCTATGTGAAGACTGATCCCCTCTCTGACATATTTTTATTTACACACAAATACAAGGAATAGTAGTAACAACAAGACTGCAAGGATAAATGAGAGTATCGAGGGCTTTTATGTGCAAACAGATCGTGTGACAGTTAATCTCTATGGCTCGCTGTACAAGCTGCAATTTAGCTGAGTAACACTGTGCCCACCTAACCAGTGTTCACAGTTACATAGCACAGGTATCATGACAGACACCTGTCTACATGGCAGCCTAAGAGAAAGTCTACCCAAAGCAGCAGAGTGCAGTACCTCTCGTAGATGGTTTTTAATGTCATTTGGTCAGGAACACCTTCAGTCTCCTCCAAATACAGGATGAGCCAGGAGGTCCGGTATGGCCACTGCTCGGTGAGGTTGATCCAGCTTGCCAGCCGGTCCCAGTTGAAAGTAATCTGATTGGCTCTCAGTAACCTCCCTTCAGGGAATGAAAAAACACTTGAATATTAATAGATGTGCAACATTGTGATAAGTGAAACATTAAGTATATGTGATTTTTTTTTCTCTGTGGAACCGGGATTGAACTCAGGCCCTTCTGCTTGCCAGGGAAGCGCTTATTCCACTGAGTCATCTCCCCGGCCCTATAAACATTAAGCATATCTACAAAAAATTTATTTTTTAAAAATCTGCCACTAAATTATACAATAAATTCAAATCCAATGTTTATACGGTTTCTAAAATCCAGAGAGCTGCACCATAAATATTTTAAGGACTTGAATATAATTCTGTTTAAGTGTATAGTGACTTTTTGCATGTGATTGCCTACTGGCTCTAACTATGTATATGCAGGCAAATATTTTCAAAGTGTATCACGTAGTCTATGCTGTCAGCCATGGTTGTCTCCATCCCCTTGTTTAGGTACAGGTGAGCACACATTCCCATATACTTCCATTTCTGTGTACCACTTGTGTACCACAAGTCACCTGCTACTGACTTGTTTGTAAAGTCTGTTATTCGGGAAAGATTCTGAATTGCTACTGTAGTTTTGTGCATACGTGCATGGGTATGTGTGTTTTGTTTTGGCTACTGAGGCCTGAATCTAAAGGCACTCTACTACTAAACTATATCCCCTGCACAGTGTATCTATCTATCTATCTATCTATCTATCTATCTATCTATCTATCTATCTATCTATCTATCCATCCATCCATCCATCCATCCATCCATCCATCCATCCATCCATCCATCCATCCATCCATCCATCCATCCCTACCAACCAGCTATCTGATGGAGTCTCACTAAGTTGCCCAGGTTGGCCTCAACCTGCCATCCTGCCTTAGCCTCCCAAATACCAATTAAACTTTGGTACCACATCCAGCTCCTGTTGTGTTCCTTATTATCATCAACTGAGTCTGTGTTTTACCACTGATTCCTATTTGTTTAGATTCCAATATAAACGAGCCCTTTCCCCACTACTATTAAATACACAGCCTGCCATCCAATTCTCCTATCCTACGCCCTCAAGGAACCTACTTATGTGTACAAACTACACTGTCATCACAGAGTTCTTTTCCCAGGAAAAGGAAAGTGGGATCTGATTTGCTTTTGCTAACCAAAGTAAGAGGGTCTTTATATAGTGGGAACTATGGTCACAGGCATTTGATAGCCAGGAAACCTACAGACTTGTTCTAATGCTCAGCATAGAATGGGTACCAAAATAGAGTGGTCCAGCCTTCAGGAGAGGCAGCAAACCAACTGAAAAAGTATGAAATAAACTAATGACAGATTACAAGAGATAGGATCTAGTCTAATAGAACATCAACAGGTCAATACAGAACTTAAGTATTTATACTTAAATAAAAAATAACAGGCAACAAAAAGCAAAACATTAATGAGGCTTACAACACTGGCAACCCATCTCCCACAATGTTCAAACTAAATAAAGAGGTGAACTGGGGATACAAGTTACAACAGCATATGCACAATGCTTCATCCCAGAACAACTGGATTTGATCCTAAGAACAGCAGCTTGGCCTAAGGCAGTGAACACTCTGCATTTAACTACAACGGCTTTACTGAGTTTCAAACTCACTCATCCAGAGCTGAGGAGAGAGCACATGGTTTGGTACTTGCCTGGCACACTGGAGGCCCTAAGTTCAACTCCTAATACTGAAAAAGCAAACAAGTAGCCAAACTCATTCACTTAGTATGTTAGTTATTGATGAAAGAGACAGACACTTAAAGCTACACACAATGAGAACTCGAGTTCATGCTAGGTGAGATGAAGAAACAAAAGACAAACAGAGAGCTATGATTAGATATCTAAGATTACATTTATTTATTTGTTTGTTTGTTTATTTATTTTAAGGTTTGGGGGTATTTTTTGGTGCAGGGTCTCACTATGCAGCTTGGACTCGTAGTGATCCTCCTGATTTCTGCCTCCTTAGTGCACCACCACGCCCAGACTCCATTGCCAGCTCAGCATGCCCAGGGGTGTCAGGGATCAAACCTTGGCCTCTGTACTTACCTAAGCAAGTGCTTAGTCCACTCAGCTATACTGGCCCGCTAAGATTACTTTTAAATTGTACCTTCCAAAAAGCTCAACAAAACAAATTTCAAATAAGCTACTCTATTTTGGTACCCATTCTATGCCCAGCACCAGTGAGTCTGTAGGTTTCCAGGCTATCAGGTGCTTGCTTGCACCCCTAGTTCCCACTGAATGGAACATAAGGACCCTCTCACTCACAGGGCTATGCTGCAGATACAGACTTATGCACAGCCCTGAAAGGACAGCAAAAGAGCAGCAAGTGCACACACAGCACAAGGGAATGTGTTTCCATAAAGATCTCCAGAACCAACCTAAACTACAGAGAAAAACAGCAGAGCCCAGGAAAAGGCGAGAACAGAAGAGATAGCATGGGCTAGCTCAGGAAGCAACTGGTCATTACAGAAGAGAAAAACTCAAATTTTTAAAGCATAACTGAATAAAAACAAGTATTCTACCTATAAAAAGAATGCAAGCCAGGCATGGTGGCACAGGCCTAAAGTCCTAGCACTTGAGGCAGGGATTGCTGCATGTGTGAGACTAGTGTGGGCTATATAATGAGCTCAAGGCCAGCCTAAATGGCTGAGGGAAATGGAGACTCTGTCTTGAAACACCAAAAAAAAAAAAAAAAAAAGAGAGAGAGAGAAATATCCAATGAAGATATCTAAGATTACTTTTAAATTGTATCTTCCAAAAAGCCCAACAAAACAAATTTCAAATAAAGCACAACTTTTAAATAGGAAACCCTTCAATAACTGTCAATATTTCTGTACTAAAATCCCAAGCTCACTGCTGATATTAGCTCATGTATTGCCTGACTTTCCTAACACTGACAACTACATGCAGTGTTCAGTAGGCAGCATACGTTTCTGCATAGATGGGAATAAGATTCAAAGGATAAGCCTGGAGTAGTGGTGTGTGCCCATTAATCTCAGACTCTGGGAGGCTGAGACAGGACAATTCCAAGTTTAAACCCAGCCTGAGCAACTTAGTAAGACCCAGTCTCAGAATAAAAAATAAAGGCTGAGGATGTAGCTTAGTGTGAAGATGACCCTAGGTTCAATCCCAGATCCCCAGTACTGAAGAAAAATGAAAGCCAGGGGTGGGGAGGTAAATAATGTGATTTGGGTTCAAATTCAAGTACTCTGCCTTGCTCTGTCCTTTCCAGTGAGAAAAAAATGAGCCTGACATGAAGGAAAAGACTTAAAGTCGTGAAGTTTTACAATAACAGTGCACAACCAATGGCTGATTTTCACAGCATAAAATGAAAATATCACTAGCACTTAGCAATGTAAACATAAAAATACATACATCCCCTGTTGCTGAAAGTATACTACTTCTTTAACAGTATAAGTTACTACAATCACTAAGAAAAAGTCACCTGTCACAGAAACAATGTTGAGCAACCTTCTCATGGTCTGAGGACTGATGTCACTGAACCAGTCCTCGGTGACCAGCAGTTTTGTGAGGTCAAAGGACATCTGCCGGGTAATGGTCCTCTGCATCTGTCTCCTCCGGTAGGTATCCTGAGAGAGAACACAGAAGGGATGGTGAGCCGCACTTTCAGGCTGAGAACTAGGGCTTTTGGAGACATTAATGCAACCACAAAAGCTACCATGTTGGTCCAGGGGGAAGGTTATGAAGTAACAAAAACATTCCTGGGGCCATGCCTCACGCAAAGCCTTTACAGAGCAGGCAAGCAAAAGCAAACCGAAAGCCCTGCACTGCAGCAAGCAGCTGTCCAGTTGAGATAGCTCAGCACCTTTCAGATTCCAAGTGAGCACAACTGGTGACAGGACTATGCCAAACTCCACAGAGGCTTACATAGGAACCCCGTGATAAAAAGGCAAGGAGGCCTCTGTCTGGTTCTCAGGACTCAACATTTAAAAATATCTGGCCATTCCATCATGTCTCCATCAGAACTGAAGGCAGTCTCCAGGGCAGAGAGGCCTGCAGAGTCCCGCCTGCTTGATACAGGTGTGCCATTGCTTAACACAGTTCCTGGGTCCAGAAAGCCCTGGAGCTCAGACTCGCATAAGTAACGCCTACAGTGATAAAGCATACATTCCTGAGAACTTAGTGCCGTCACTGTCATGCACCACAGTGACTTTGCATCCATATCTGAAAATGGCAGAGGTATATGTCCAAATGTCACCAGAGACACTTTTCAAAAAAAATAAATAAATAAAACTTCCAAATACAATGGATGAAAACCCAGTGCCATGCTAGCCCAAGCCAGCTGTACCTAGGTGGCCCTGGCTCCACAACTTCCCTGCAAGGAAACTTCCTGCCAGGGTCTCCCGTCCTCAGACACCAGGGCTGAAAGGGGGTGGATGCTTTAGTGCTCCTGTACATTTGTGAGTGCAGGCAACAGTATTTAGAGTTATTTAGTATTTATTTAGGTGGCATCCACTTATTTTATCTGGTAAATGAACAGACATAGTGCAAAATAGAAAGCCTCCTACCCGTCTGTTGAGGGCTGTCCTGCTCCCGAGCTTGGTCATCTCCCCCAGGCTGTTCTGCGAGACTCTTCGGTCGGCATCTTCCTGCCACCCTGAAAGGCATTAAATGCACTAAATCTCTGCTGTGTGTTACAGGAAAGAGATGGGAAACATCAACAGTGTTCTCCAAGATAAAGACAGAGTCACCACAAAGTGACTTCCAGCGTGAGCATGTCAGGAGCTCGATCTTTACCTGGAGTGTCTGAGCATGCGATGTCCCCATTTGTTGCAGAAGTCACCAGAAATTTCCGTGCATTGCTCAGTCCCCGACTATTAAGGAAAACAGGCAAATGAACGATGTTGCGCATGTAATCATGGCCATTGATGTTTGAGTCCCGAAGCACGCTGTTGAGGTTCTGGTTAATGGCCTTTATGATGATGTGTGGGTCACTGGCAAAAATGGCAATGAACGGGCCCTTTGAGAACAGAACTCGTACCTGTGGGAAAAGAAATGGATAGTTATGATGTATAATTTAAATTACCCAAAATAAAGAGCTTTCCAAAATCCATGTTAGCCTTTAGGGACTGAATTTTAAGACAGCATTCATTTTTCATGAAAACCAACTCTACTGACAGCTCAGTCTGGATCTGCTGCCATCTGACAATAATGAAGCCTTTAGGAAAAAAAAATAATGAAGCCTTTGGAGAACCACAGTATCCTACTCTGAGAGCGCTGGAGCCCACATACAGATCACAGGACACGTATGAGGTCACAGGCACACTGCTCCCTGCCCCCTGCCACATCCACTGTAGTCCGTAGCACCCTCCAGGGGGCCCTGCACTGCATCCCCTCTAACATAAGCCTTGAGGGCCCTGTGTTATCTCAGTCTCACCATAACTATGCAAAGAAAGCTGCAGCCACACTCAACTTCAGAGACACTTCATTCCTTCCTTCCCTAAACGTCTTCCTTTTGAAGAACTTACTGCTGTTGTTTGCTCACAAAGAATGGTTCTTATAAAGAAAAACCAAGAGGAGCAGTACTTCACTACTGAAGGACCCAGTTCACTCCACTGAGAACTGCACATGTTGTCACTGTCATAGTGACACGAGGGGCTTGAGACGTACAGTGTCCAGCATCTGCAGCACTTTGTCCTGCTCACAGGCATCCAGGCCATCGATGATGACCACCAGCCTCGTCTGATTCTGTGTGAAACTGTCGATGGTCTTCGCCATTCTGGCCATCAGCTCCACTTCCCACTTCAGCACCTGCATGAGAGATGCAGACAAAACTGAGATACGCAAAGGCAAGATAAGAAGTCTTCCAGCAGGTGGGGGGATGCCCATAGCCTTTCTGCTCACAGTGGTTCCTCCTGCTTTAGGCTCACACCAGAGCAGCCAACTTTTGCATGACACTGAGGGGCAAGGACATAGTGTATTGCTCTCGATGCCGAAGACCTGGACCTGAATGCAAATGCCAAAGACCTATGATATGCACGCCACTGCTGCTCCCCCACTGGCACTGACTGTGATCAAAGAGAGGGCCCAGATACAGTGTATGTTTTAGGGGTTCAATTTGTTTTTTCATTGAAAAAAGTGTGCTTACATTACTAGGCTCTACAAGAGCCTATAGTAGTAAGCACCTGTGGAACAATACATTAACTCCTTTGAACATTTTATAAAAACACACTGCTGTGTTTGTTACCTCTTCCACCCCCACTACATATTTCAACAAGAAAACGTAGAATAGAACTAACAGTGCAACAGCTTCTGAGTCACCATGTAATGGCACATCTTGGAAGTCATCACTCCTCGATCACTTATGCTCACAATCTATGTCATAAATGTCAGCCTGACGGGATCTGGGGTCACCCAGGGGATTACTGCAGCACACTTCTGAGTGTGTATGTGTGTGGGGATAGAGCCCTGGAGTCCATGCTGGGTCCCTCACCCTTCCTCTCTGGCACTGTTCCCCTCTCTGCTTCCAGGGCACCACAAGGTGAGCTAGCAGCTTTGCGCCCCTGCAACCTTCCGCTGAGATGCTTCTACCTTAGAGAAGCCGACCATGAAGTGATCTTCTGAACCATGAACTAATTACACCTCTCCTCATCTAAACTGTGGGTGTCAGGAATCATGTTCCAGGCATAGGATAGCTGACTAACACGAACTTATGTACACATACACATATTTATACAGCTAAGCAGAATGAATGACAGTACAGATATTAAGGACAGGAGAGATGAAATAGGAGTGTCCCTGTGAAGGGGTATATACACAATATTTTTTTTGCTGTTGTACTGGGAATTGAACTCAAGACCTTGTGTCTGCCCAGCAGGTGCTGTATTCCTGGACCTACAGTAGTATTACGGGCTGTAGCTTCGATCAGTTATAAATATATATTGCAAACACCAGGGCTAATGCAAAAATAATACTGAATTAAAACCACAGAAGAAGAATAGAAGATAAAATATAGCAACGGAGAATAAGGGCAGCAAGTAGAAAGCAGCACCAAAAACAACAGAGCCTAATCCCATCTATGTCAATAATCTGTTTGACATCAATGGTCTAAGCACAGTAATTAAAGACACAGGCTATCAGAGGAGATCAGGCAAGAAGACACGGCTATAGTGGCATGAGCCTATAATCCCAGCACTTCCTGAGGATGAGGCAGGAAGACATCTTTATTCTTTTTTTCTGAATTTAGCTATAAACTAGGATAGCTTTTAAAAACTTCTTGAAGGAAAACACTAAACACAATACCTTAATGCTCAGAGAACACATTCCTACAACCCCAGAACAAAGCACTGGTGGAATGTGCACGTTACACTTGCATCTTACTTTCATGAATCCCTCGCTTTTCAGCTTGTGCAATTTGGAGGCAGCATGATGGAGCCGTTTCCTCTGGGAGTTCAGGAGCGAGTCCAACACCTGCCACCAGGTGCGACAGTTCAGCACAAAGGCCAGCCCCACAACAGATGCAACTGATATGAGCACAGCGTTCACCGTCAGGTGTCGCGGGTCCACTCTGAAGACAGCCAGGAGTGTGATTCCGGCAACAATGCAGCCAAAAAGAAAAAGGAAGATGACAAAAGATGGCAGGCAACATGTCTTCTTCCATTTCTTTTTACCTGTAAGACAAAAGATGCCTTGAGCTATTGTTACTCAACACATCAAGGACTCAGTGCAGTTGCAGCATTTGATGACTGATGTGCAAGTTGAGTCTTTACAAAGAGACTCCACTGACAGGCAGGGGTTAGGGGGAGGGGGTGCAGAAGGAAGGGGAGGAGAGGAAGGGGAGGAGTAGAAGGAAGGGAAGGAGGAGCAGGAGGAAGGAAGAAGATGAAGGGGAGGAGTAGGAGGAGGAGCAGGAAGAAGGGGGAGGAAGAAGGGAGAGAGAAGCAGGAGGAAGGAGAGCAGGAGGAAGAGGAACAGCAAGAAGAGGAAGGGGAGGAGGAAGGGGAGGAGGAACAGAAGGAAGGGGAGGAGCAGGAGGAGGAAGGGGAAGAGGAAAGGGAAGAAGGGGAGGAAGAGGAGAATAGGAGGGAGGAGGAGGAGGGAGAAAGAGGAAGAAGAGAAAGGGAATCCCACCCTGGCTCTCTTCAGTCTTGAAAACTCGAAACAGCCTGGTTGCCAAAAAGCCAAACTCTCTCTCACAAGCATCTGAGAGGGTCGCAATCATCTCAGCCAGAGAAGTTTCCCCACCAACACTGGACAGTCTGTTGTAATCTGTAAACAGAAACCTGTAGGGAAACACAGAACACCAACTCAGGGACCGCAAGCATCACCTGCTACATGTGTGACCCCTATAGCTCACTGGCCTATGCTGATGTTTCTTCTGAAACACACCTTTAGGGTTCAGAGAGGGGACAGAGCTCCTTATTAGGTGCCATCTACTTGCACCACCTTACAGCCTCAGCCAGGGAGAGAAACTGAAGAAGCACAATTCTAGAGAAAAAGCCACCACAGGGGCGGCAGACATCTCGGCAGCCTCACGCAAGTGTAGTCCTTCGTACAGGTGGTCATGACAAAGGCTGAAGAGCTGAGGTCATCGGAGCCAGGGGAAATATTAATTATAATAATTATAGTCATTACTCATTTTAAGCTCAGTAATGTTATTAAAAACTCAAATTTTCAAACATCTGATTTTATAGTTTTCCCATCTAACAGTAAAGAAACAGTTGTAAAATATTCTCTCCATAGTTGTTCTGAATTATTTGTATTTTGAGTCTCTGGATCGTTACTTCGATACTGTCCTTCTAGCCCTAAATTATGCTCTCACCTAAACCCAACAGATAAGCGTTGCTTTCAAGAAAACAATCAAGAAGCTGGCCTGATAACTCAGTGGATTAAAGTGCCTGCTTAGGCAGAGTGAAAAGGCCAGGGTTCAATCCCCAGAGTCAATCCCCAATGTGTGCCAGCTGGCCTTGCCCCCAGGGCATGCTGAGAAGGCAGTGGAAATTGAGTGTGGTGGCAAAAATCCCAGGGCTTGAGAGGCTGAAAACAGGAGAATCACTATGAGTCCAATCTGCATAGTGAGACCCCGTACACCCTTAGACCCTGTCCTAAATTCCTTAAAAAAGAAATAGGGGCCAAGGAGATGGCTGAGTGGAATAAGTGCTTCCCTGGCAAGCACATGGGTCTGAGTTCAATCCTTGGTTCTACCAAAAAAAAAAAAAAAAAAAAAGTAAAAAAAAAAAAAAAAGAAAGAAAAGACAAGACTCAGGGATTGGTTGTGGCACACACCCATTGTCCCAGTACTCAGGAGGCTGAGGCACTGTGAACCCAAGGCTAGTCTGGGCTACACAGAGACCTCCTCTCAAACAGAAATATTCTGGGAGCACAATGCTACACTGTGCAGTCCCAGATGCTATTTTAGTTATGCCAACTTAAAAAATGCTATCATGTTGAAGTGTTTTTCTTATTTTTAATCAAGATATTTCTTCTGATTTTATTCAACTCCTAAATTTTCCTTTGAATTTTTTTCTTTAAGGGTTTCAAATCTAAATTGTTTTCACAGCTGAGCATGGTAGTGTATGCCTGGCACTCAGGAGGCCGAGGTAGGAGGATCATTGTGAGTTCAGGACCAGCATGGGCTACAAAGTGAGCTCAAAGCCAGCTTGACTTGCATAGTGAGACCCTGCCTCAAAAAGACTAAAAATAAAAATAAGTAAATTGTTATAGAACTGCATAATCCCACAAGCTAACTACAGGATCACTCAGTATAGGCAACCATCCCAAGACTAGGTCAGGCAGCTGCAAGAAGTGGCACAGAGTCTGGGCAAAATCCACACACCTCTTGGCCAGGGTTTTTATTCCCTGATACGAAAGAAACGCTCTGAAAACTTGCTGAGCTGCATGATCTATGGCCGGCTGAACCCACACATGGTGGTGCTACTGTCTGGTTTTCCCTTCATTTTTTCATCTTATGCCCACAGCTTACATATTTCCTCTGATATGACCTATTTATTTTCAATTCAAATGACACATACTTTATCATAATTTTAAAGTGCTTAATCTTTTAATGTATTTTAATTCTTTTACTAATGCCTACTGAACTTGTTTTGCTTTTAATATTTAAATTTTTCATTTTTACTTTTTTTTCATTGTACTCTGGAGTCCTGTACCTTCCCTTTGTTCTTGACTTTAGTGGCTTTCATTTTTAGTTTTCTCATATGTTTCCTATTAGATATGAACTCTAAGCTTAGACAACTGGGTAAATACATTTCCAGAAATAAGGAAACACAGCTCTGAGAAGCAAGCTGAGTCCCTGGGTTCCTCTCTAATCTAAGTGGTTGCTGGTCTCAGACCTGGTCTCTTGATGCCAGGATGCCACCCTTGATCTGACACTCAGTCCAGAGTGTTCTATGGGTGGTGACAGATGAGAAGAGGAAACTGATAATCCAATGTAAAGCAAAGTTATTTAGGGAAAGAGTTTAGCAGATGTGCCTGTTATGGTTGATAGGTCATGTCAATAAGAAGTGTAGAAGCTTAAGTAACTCAGCAGTTCTACAGCCTCGGGTGTCCAGAACATGTCCTAGGGTGGCCGTTTATGCATCAGGATGTTGTAATGCCTTGCTTTGCCCTCATTTGTTCATTACTTTTGCTGTCTTTCACCACCACCCCTCTGCCACATCACCCTGCCTTGCAGCCAGCTGAGTATGAACTGAGACCTCCACAAAGTGTGAGCTAAATAAACCTTTCCTTCCTTAATTTTGGATGTCAGGTATTTTGTCCCATTAACAAGAAAAAAGTAACCAAGATAGTATCTGACCAGGGTGCACTTTCACTTTTTCATATTGAAGGTAGTAGGTACCAATATTTTCAGCAACATGATGTTTTATACAACTTATTAAGCAAAGAGATGATTCTCCTTAATTTTGATTTATTTTAAAGGTTATTCCCACCAAATGGAACAACTCACCTCACAGGTAAGGCTTTGGTGGTTTGCTCTGGCAATTCGGGTGGGTTCACAAACATCAGTTTGAACAGGAGCTCCAAGTAGCCAATATGTCTCGCCAGCCTGGTACTGAGGACCCAGGCCCAGTTCCAGCTCTCTCCTTCTCGTCGTCCACCAAAGTAAATGACAACTGAAATGTACAGATTTAAAAAATAATCGTCAGGAGGCTTCTTTACTTTAAAAAGTCAAACATTAAGTAGTAACGCCCGTGTCTACACATTTTAGCACCCCACCCTAGTTCCTCATTGCTCCTTGAAGAACTGATAATAAGCCCACCACACACAGAAGTTGGTTAAAAGTGGGAAGTAAGCTAACAAATATGAAATAAAATCAATTAGAAAGATAATGCCCTACAGACACAACAATATTCTAATCCAAATGCAACCATGCACAACTGCTGAGGTTCCAGCTCCCCTAACAATGGAGCTATTTCCTTTCTGGCCACAGAAGGCGTTCCCAGCCAGGTGTGGTGGGGCACACCTGTCATCCCAGCACTGGGGAGGCTGAGGCAGGAGCTTAAGCCCAGTCTGGGCGACACAGACAGTTCAAGGCTAGCCTGAATTACAAAGCAAGACCCTGTCTTGAGAAGCAAACGAACAATAAAGAAGACATTCCCAAGAACAGAGATTAGATTTTATTTTCTTTGATTTATTTATTTATTTATTTTTGTATGATACTAGGGATAGAACTAAGGGACTTGTGTATGCAAGACCAAAACTGTCCCCTGAGCCACATTCCCAACCCTTTCTTTGCTTTTAGACAAAAAATTATAGTAATCTTAAAATATTCCAGGGCATGCCAGGGATGGCTTCAGAAAAGACTTAAATATATCATTAATCAACAAGTAAAAGACTAAGCATAATGAATTAGTCTCGCTTCAATATTAGCAATAGTAAACTAATTTTAAAAGAAATTCTAACCAGTCTGGGAAGAATATTCCTCTAGGCCATTTTATAGAATAGCAAAAAAAAAAAAACACTGGTTTCTCTTAGGTCACATGAATTTTTTGCCTTATAAAATAGCAAAACAATCCATTTTCTCAGTCAATTATGTAAGTCACATGTAGATGTTGAAAGACAGAAATGGACAATATTTTAGCCAGAACAAGAGCAGTGTTTTCTCTACTTCTACAGAAGAAGGAGAGTGAGTCCTCACCTAAGAATATGTACAGGAGAGCCAGGCAGCTCAGGGACACTGCGACGCCCAGGTTCAGGTCGAGAGTGAAGGTGAACACTAAGCCAATCGTGCCACACAGCAGCAGTGTCAGGAACACAATCAGCCAGGAAAACTGGAACAGAGGCTCGATCTGCTGTCCCGCGAAGGTCTTCATTTCATCTGGAGGAGGACGTCACATGGACACTTCATCCTTCACTGTTTAAGAAATACTACTGCACTGGATTTGCAGTCTTCACATTTTCAACATAAACTTCCCGGGCACTTACCAAATGCTCAGACAGCATTGCTCCCTCACCCCTTCTACCATTCTATGCACTGACCTGCTGCACACTGAGGCTGCGCAATACCACAGGGCAGCCCTGTGCTGATCTTGGCTTTCTGTGGCTGCGAAACAACAATGAATTGTTTCATGATGCAGAAACCAAGACAGGAGCCTCTGTCTTCAAACTACGTTATCTTCCCCGAGCCTGATTCTGTCAGTCAAATGGGCATCTCTTCCTACACCTATGTTCAAGGACCAGGGCTCTCAGCCAGGCACATAGTGTACACCTGTAATCCCAGCACTCTGCAGGCCCTGGCAGGAGAGGCAGGAGGGCTGAAAGTTCAAATCCTGTCCGGACAACTTAGCAAAATGATAAATGAAAAAAGAATGAGGACACAGTTCAGTGTGAAGGTCCTGGATTCCACCTCCAGCACCATACATACACAAAAAAGATCAGTTCTGAAAGCAGAGACCTATTAAGCCCAAATAAGCCTGACACAAGTGATTCTTTCTATAAAATCTGAGGCAAATTTCTATGGACAGCCCTGAAACCTGTACTTGAAGAGTGCAGTTTTGTCAAACACAAGGTGCATATGTGAGGGCAGGGGAGCTGTATAGGAAACTCTAGAAAGAGGTGCAACTTAACAGCAGCATCCCCTCTGCCTGACTCATCAGCACAGAATGCACCAGAGGCAGGGAAACAGGCGCAGCCTTGCAGCCAGACACACAAGTGTGCTAGGAGCAGGGACACCTGCAGCGCCAGGGTTTGGGTCTAGATGTCCCCCAAAAACCTCCCAGAGTCTTAAGTGAGTCTTTTCAGGGGTGGCTGGATCTAGAATGTGCAGTGTTGGGACAGGGGTGCTTATTAAATTAGTTCACTATGGACTGGGCATAGTTCTGGGTAGGATTCAGTGTCCCCATCCTGGAAAAAATACAAGAGACAGGAAGAGGGCCTGGGGCTGGGGAGATAGCTCAGCAGCATCAGTGCCTGCCTGACAAGTGCAAGGTCCTGAGTTTGAGCCCCATACCAAAAAAAAAAGAAGGCTACTGTGGTCACTTGCTGTATTCGGCCTTTTCCCTGCCATGCTGCCCTGCCCTGCCTTGGAGCCAGCCAATTCTGAACTGAAAGCTCTACAAACTGTGAGCCAAACAAACCTTTCCTCCTTTAACTTCTGGTGTTGGGTATGTCTGTCTGAGCAACAAGAAAAGTAACTAAGACATGTAGCCTAAGGCTTTCCCTGCTATTTCACACAGCTGCATATTTTGTATGAAGGAAACTCAAATGACCATACACAGGACCAAGAGGAGGGAGGAAACACACACCAGATCCCTGCCAGTGCGCCATGTACCACACACACCTGTGCACAGAGCTCCAGCTTGCCTTCCCTGCGGGGCAGGCCTTGCTGTACACGGCACCACACACACATGCCCTTACCTTCCAGCTTCTTGAGCAAAAAGGACTTTCCACTGCCCCACTGTGCATACAGGCCCACACAGATGGGTGGCTGCATGGTCGGCTCACTGAGAATGTCAGCCAGTGCGCTGCTGTACAGGTCATAACCAAGCATATCGCCATCCGTTTCCGTGGGGGACAAGTGTCCTAGAATCGAAACATACCACATCCTCACCTTCTACAACAGCCCTGCCATACACAGGTCCCCAGTTCTCATTTTTAACCTTTGAGGGGACAAAGCTTACTTACACTGTTTAGACCTATAAAAAAACAGGTTCAGAGGTTCCTAAATACGCACTTTAACTGAAGACAACTCCTTATTATTAGTTGGATCTGTTTTACGTACAATACTGAAAAACAATGCTACCTAACTGCCACATAGCAATGCATGAAACATTCTCATCACAGACCATAACATGGGGAACATCAGCATTTCAGAATCAATGAAATATGACAAGACATAAACTAGTTCATAAGGACACATTAAGTATGTGTAGAATCTATCCATACAAAGAAACATATAAAGTGTTCCTGAGAAATATGATAGATAATTAATTGTTTCATGAGGGGAAGGAAGGAAGGAAGGAAGGAAGGAAGGAAGGAAGGAAGGAAGGAAGGAAGGAAGGAAGGAGGAAGGAAGGAAGGAAGGAAGGAAGGAAGGAAGGAAGGAAGGAAGGAAGGAAGGAAGGAAGGAAGGAAGGAAGGAAAGGAAGGAGAAATATAAGTGTATATACACAGGGTAGCTTGGGTAACTATACTGCTAATTTCACTGGTCTATTGAAAGGAACAGTTAATGCTTGCATGTTTTGTTTTCTCTCTCCTTTTTAATTCTTTTATAATATTTTACCAATTTTGTATACTTATATCTGGTAATGTAAACAACTAATCTGAAGATAACAATATGCAATATAACAACTATTGTTGAATTCCTATCATTTTGTTCAGTGAAATTCTGTATCACTTCTAATGGTTTGATTTTTTGTTACTGATTAAAAAAAAACAAAACAGATTTATGCCTTGCCAGTCCTGCCCCAGGGGGTACGCTGAGATGGCAATTGAGCCTGGGCATGGTGACATGTGCCTATAATCCCAGCTCTTCGGAGGCTGTAAACAGGCGGGTCACTATGAGTCTGATTTTGGGCTGGGGAGATGGCTCAGTGGAATAAGCACTTCCCTAGCAAGTGCAAAGGCCTGAGTTCAATCCCTGGTTCCGCCAAAAAAAAAAAAAAAATCCACTATGAGTCTGATCTAAGAGTGAGACCCGGAACATACTGTAGACCCTTCCTAAAATACAAAAAAAGAAAAAAATTTAAAAACTGATAACCCATGAAAAAGAAGTATCCCTAGAAGAGAGGGTCAGTGTCTTAGGGACACCAGTGCTCCTCAACCTAATTCATCATTTCAAGGCAATTCTAATCACAACCTGAGAATTTTCTTTATATTGAAAGCAAGAAGAACATGTTAGGGTAGGTAAGAGAGAAAATGTAAAGCCAATTGAGGACTAATAGTCACTGCAGAGAGAAGTACTATGAGACTGCAGACAACATCTGTGTAAGAAACACTCCAAGTCAATCAAGAACAGATGAACTAGTACATGGAGTCAGCAGAATTCAGCCTTCTATTTGTGAGAAATGCAATTAAAATGCTACACAATTCATAGCCTTAAAATCAGTGCTTCAGAAACATTAAAAAATTACACATAAAAAACCTAGAAAAAAATGTAGCTAAAACTTAAAAGTCTTTGTTGGAAAAGGCCTTTTCTTCTCGACATAATAGTAAAGCCAAAACTATATGAAAAGATCTATGGATAAACTTTAAAAATATCTTTTAGGTAGAAAATTTAAAAACAAGACCATAAATACAGTAAGCTGGGGGTGCTGTATGCAACACCCAGGCTGCATCTAAGATCAAAATCTTTAACATATAAAAACACTTAAAATCAACTTCTAAAAAATTCTAGAAACTCAATAGAAGTATACACAAATGACACATAAAGAAAAATGGCAGGGCCAGCCAGAAAGCTCAGCAGATTAAAGCACCTACTTAGACAGGGACCCAGTTTTGATCCCCAGGGTGCCATGCCAGCCCCACTCCCAGAGCAATTCTAATCACAACCTGAGAATTTTCTTTAGATTGAAGGCAAGAAGAACATGTTAGGATAGGTAAGAGAGAAAAATATAAAGGCCAATGGTGTCACTGACATGGGCAGAGCTGGCAGGAACGGATTCCAAGGGGAAGAGGGATATCAGGTCATCAGTAGCAACTTTCTTAACTTTTGTATTTTTCCAGTTAAATGACACTTCTGAAGTCAGCATATTTTTCAGTTTTAATTGGACATTCAGGATGTAGGAACTTAAAGGAGAAAACCCAGAGCTTACGGGCTCCAAATATCTGTGTTAAGATGCTCTTCTGATGGCTGCAGTCGATGTTGTAAGGAGTCTCGCCAGCTTTGTTAGGCCTGTAAAGCAAACGGCCATCTTTGGGATTCCTTAGGAGAAGTTCTGCCAGTTTCCGGCTCCTTCCTCGAATAGCGATGTGCAAGGGAGTGTCTCCTTTCTGTAAAACAACAGCAGGACACAGGCACTTTCACACTATGAAACAGAGCAATAGAATAGAAACCTGAACTTTTCCTACTTGTTGTGTACACATAGACACAATGGGAATTTTTATCTCTTTCCAATTTCTTTCTCTAGTTCACCAGCTTTTCTCAGAACCTCTATCTCACCGGCCCCCTAACCAAAGGTAACCCATCCCCTTAGCTCAAGGAGAGGCATGGCCAGCTTTCTCCGCACCCCTACAGGCCAGAACTGAAGTCCTTGGTGTCAAGGATGTCACCCACCTTCTAAGCTTATGCACACTCTCCTCACAGGCCTCCATCTACTGTCATCACGATGGCTCCTACAATCTTGTGAACTCACTTTCCCAAGCATTAATCTCCTTTCTTTCCTTATCCAACACTGATCACATTAGTGTCCACATACAACACCAAGAAAGACTAATATTGAAGACAGACCGCTTCTATCAGTAAAAAAAAATGTTGTCCTGCTTCATACTTCACAAGCTGTACTTCTCTGGAAGAGGACCAGTGACCCAATACTCAACAAGTTAGATTCCCAGTCCTGGTCCACTTAATCTCTCCATGACACTAACAAGAATGACCTGCGGGTCCTCCCTGGCTGGCCTTTCCTCTTCTGTGCCAGTCTCCGGCTTCCTCCCTAGACTCCTCCCAATGCTGTGCTCTGCCTGGTCCCTGTGTACTGCTCTGGGAGGCACAAAGCTGGGAGAGAAGTCCTGACCCGATAGAGCCGACACTGTAAGAGGCCAAGACTAGACAACAAGCATAATAAAGAAACATCTGCAACGTGACACACTCCACAGAAGAGCTGAAGCCGACCTTAGCTGCCCTCTGTCCCTGTACTGCTGACCTGCATCCTGTCCCAGGAACTGCCAAGTCCCCACCTGGGCCTATGCCTCCTGCTGATTCTGGCTCCACATTTCCCAGCAGGTTCAGTCCCCAGACTTCTTGGCACTCACCCAGCTAAATACAGCAGCACCAGGCTTCCCTGTCCGTATCACACCCCTTGGCACCCTTCTCACCCCCAACCCTGGGAGAGGGCAAGTAGCAGCAACACTACTTACTTCTTTCCTTTTTGTATTTTTAAAGAGAATACATAAAAGCTGGTTTTAAAAAAACACTGGAAATGATACAGAATTTCACTAAACAAAATGATAGGAATTCAACAATGGCTGTTATACTATACATGGCTGTCTTCAGATTGGCTGTTTAGGCTATCAGATAGATAGAAGCCTATAAAATTGGTCAAAAGAGTTAGCAGCTACATTTCTGCCAGGTACAGAATCTCCAAAAGGACAGGGAAAACATTAAGATATCCAATTAGATGCAGCAGGTGAGCAGTGACGGGCAAGCAAAAGCAGTCACCTTCACTTGTAAATTTATTCTTACAAAGTTCTCTGCCTTCCTAATTTTTAACATTAAAATTTCCTTTCTTTCATATGGAATTATAGCAACTTAGAAACAAAATTACTGGGGTCCTTTGCTGTTTCATTTTAAAATCAGCATCACTTGGTAGGAAAGCAAGGTAATACACTGATTTCATGGTCTTTATTTCATTGCCTCATGAAGCACAGAAGGATAAATGCCAATTCTTTATAAACCAGCAATTCTTTATAAACCACATTCACATATTCACAGGGCAACTTAAATAGACTTCTTAGGGGCCATCCAGATAGCTCAGCCTATTAAAGTGCTTGCTGAGGCAGAGTGCAGTGGCCGGGGTTCAATACCCCGGTGAAGCAGCCCCACCTCTGGGCACACTGAGACAGAGAATGAGACTGGGCATGGTGGTGTGTGCCTGTAATCCCAGAACTTAGGAGGCTGAAAACAGGAGGATCACTAGGAGTCTGATCTGTGTAGTGAGACCCTGTAGACCCTGTACTAAATACATTAAAAAAAAAAAAAGATATTTCTTACTCCTCTATCTATATTCACTGGGTCACAATCAATCTGAAGTAGAGAGATATCCAAGTCTTCTTAGAATGAGGACAAACTGAAACCAGGGAGCAAGTCTACAAAAGGCATCCAGCAATTTGGTGTAATTGTACTATGAAAAATGAGAAAGCTCTCTAAAGGGTGGGGTAAGGCCCAGCAACAGAATTCCAAACACCTCTATATGGGCTGCATGGGGACTTGAAGTAGTGGAGCCCACCCGCCCTCAGCCCACTTCGCACCCAGCAAGGAGTCTCTCCCTGTACACGCCCAGACCAGCACCCCAAGTCCTGCAGCATGGGGCGACGCCTCCACAGCCCTCCTGAATGCACTTTGGCACACACCCTACCTTATCCACAGCTGACACCTTCGCTCCTTTATCCAGCAGCAGCTCCACAACTTCGATATTCCTCATCTTGGTGGCCTTTATCAGTGGGGTTTCACCATCCTGTTGGCACAGGTGAGAAATACTACCAGCTTTGGTCCTCAGTGTTTCACATCATATAAAGCATTTGTCAAGAAATATTTCTTTCTGGGAACTCTCTATTTAAAATGGTCTCAAGCAGACACAGTTTAAAGACTAGCAAGAAGCCGGGTGTGGTGGCGCATGCCTGTAATTCCAGCACTGAGGCTGAGGCAGAAGGATTGTTATGAGTTCGAGACCAGTTTGAGCTACAAAGTGAGCTTAAGGCCAGCCTGAACTGCATAGTGAAACCCTGTCTCAAAAAAAAGACCAAAAATAAATAAATAAATAAATAAAGACTAGTAAGAAAAGCTCCCCCTTGTACCAGCACCCCCCACTGCGTGGAAATCACTGCATCCCTTGTTGAGCACAGGATGCCCCGCTGACGCCAGCCGCTGCTCCAAGGCGGGGTCTGTTCCTACCCTCCCCACACTGAGCCCAGCCCAAGGCAACACCCAGGCATGGATGTCTCATCCTTCAGCAACACCAGTAAATCGGAGGCCTGCAGCAGCGGAGACACCACTCAGTGAGGCAGTCTGCCGAGACAAAGCCTCTTAGGGCCCATGGCTGCCTTCAAATCCAAGGATGTGAAACAAGAAGCCACAAGTCAGCCGGGCATGGTGGTGCAGGCCTGTAATCCCAGCACTTAGGAGACTGAGGTAAGAGGATTGTTGTGAGTTCGAGACCAGCTTGAGCTACAAAGTGAGCTTAAGGCCAGCCTGAACTGCATAGTGAGACCCTATCTCAAAAAGATAAAAAAAAAAGAAGCCACAAGTCCTGACTTTCATGAGTTAGGAAAGACAAAAACCTGGGCAGAAGCTACACAGCATCAGAGTGGCAGATAAGGGTTCAAAAGAAACAAAAAAACAAGATGGCCAAGGAGCCCTCTGTAGCCAGCAGGTGTCCCAGGGGAGTCTCTGCCCTAGGCACTGGTACAGATGGACAGACAGACAAGAGGACATAAAGGGAACTACGATGTGTGGTGTCTACACACTCACTCCCCAGGAGTAGTTCAATCATGCACTACAAATACACTAATAAAAATAAAAATTGAAATAAACAACAAAAAAACCAGGATTCTTCAGGCCTCTGGCAGATGAAAACATGGTCTTATAGACGCTACATATTTTACTTTAAGAATTCCTGCCATCTCAGTCCACGGTTCCAAATGTATTTCCCAAGGGTAATAGCCACAAAGCTCAACATAATCACTAGGGTGATTAGGAATGGTGCTGCACTTTTTACATGAATTTAGGAAAACAGGCTAAGGCAGCCAGGGTGCGGAACCAACCACGTGTGATCGTCTTTTAAAAGAACTGTGCTCTTCACACCAAATAGAAGCATTAAAGACCTTGAGGGAATGGATCAGTCCAGGACTTTTATTACTAAGGGTTAAACCCAGGGATCCGTGAGCTCCACCCCTAGCCTTTCTTGTAAAAGTTTATTTCTTTTTAAATTCTGAGGCACTAAGCAGCTCCCCACTGACTTTGAACTGGCAATCCACCTGCTTCAGCCTCTGAAGCTACTACGATTATAGGTGTGTGCCCCACACCCAGCTGTTCTACAATTTACGAACAGCTGATGGTGTGCTTTCTGAAAAGTAATTAATGAATTGCACACTGTCTTTTGCTATGAATATACAACTCCCAACAGGATAAAAAGTCACTCTTCAGTGTAATGCAGCGCATCATCAGTCAAATCAGCATAGCTCTAGACTGAATGAGGAAAATGAAAGCAGCAAGCAGCACTAACAACTCGGCACAGGGCACTGGCTGCTTGCGGGACAGAAACATCACCTTTGTGCAGATCTCGGTGTCAGGATTGCACTGTAAGATGTCTCTCACCATGGTCGCATTTCCCTTTTCCACAGCCCAATACAATGCAGTTTTATTGTCCTGTATGAGTAAACAAACAACAACAATATCAACAAAGAATTGTCATCACAGCATGTAAGCCCCAAGGTTAAAAACTGCTATTCATGGACATGAGATGTCACTAACATTTCTGCCAAAATCTATTCCAACAGGCAACATGGCAGGAAGTAATATTCATCTTTATGCTACTTGGAACTTTTTTTTGGAGCTTTTTTTTTTTTTGCAGGACCAGGAATTGAGCTCAGACCTTTGCGCTTGCCAGGGAAGCTCTTATCCCATTGAGCTATCTCCCCGGCCCTTTTGGAGCTTATTTTTGAGAATTTTTTTTTTTTTTAAATCCTGGAAGACTTAATGTTACTTGACTTTAAGGAACAGTCCCATAGTATAAAGTTAAGTCACATTTCAGTAAGGAGTTGGACTTCAGGAGCAGGCTCTGGGTCGAAATGACTCTGGACAAGTCATTCTTGTAAGCAGACTCACGTACCTCTGTCTGCAATGCAGAGTAAGGACACATGTGCAGTTGTTTCTAAAGCTAATGCATAAGATCATGCTTTACAAACACTAGGTGAGGCAGCACCATGGTTAGCTTTCTTAATCCTCTCTTTTTTTTTTGGTGGAACTGGGAATTAAACTCAGGGACTGAACTCAAGTGCTTGTGCTTGCCAGGCAAGCACTTATTCTACTGAGCTATCTCCCCATCCCCAGCTTCCTTAATCTCCACCTCCCCTGCACCCCACACTGGCTGAGAGACAGATCCCTTAACATTTCTACCTCATCCTCAAAGCAAAAATACCACATGGCCTGAAAGTCAGAGATACAGTGTGTCAGAGAAAAACTGGCCGAAGTAGGGAAACAGGCCTGAGAGACTCACTTGAGCCTAAGGTAAGTGATTAGAAGCCATCTTTACCAAAATGTGGTTTTAACCCAAAAGGTAATGACTTCCTGCAGCTACCACACTGTTCCCTGGACCACAGTTTCCACGACTGGGCTCCCATGCTAAGTCACAGACACTGCCCAGCTTTCCGGCATGGCCTCCATAGCCCCTCTCTGTTACCATGTCTTGCTTCTCCCCCTGGCACCCATTTCTACTGTCCCATTGCTATTCCAGAAGTGCCCAGCCAGTCTGCATTCCTGCCAGAATCCAAGACACCCTCACACTCAGCCCAGTTCCCCTCCTCTTGAAGACTGTCTTTAATACTCTCCCTTCCCACCTCCTGACGTCTATGTTGGAACCTTTCAGCAGACAATCAATGAGTTACCAAGCCAGGCATGGTGGGGCAGGCCTGTAATCCCACACTCAGGAGGCTGAAGCAGAAGGATTACCCTGCATTTGAGGTCAGCCTCGACTACATAGTGAGTTCAAAGTCAGCTTAAATTAGCGTGACCCTGTCTCAAAAAAAAGAAAAAAAAAAAAGTACCATTCTACAGCTTCATTTTTTCATATTTATATAAAAGCATAAAAATAAACAGGACTAAAACCATCCAAATTAAAATGTTTCTTAAAGAGAAGGGTCCCATGCTAATTCTCCCTTTGCACTACAATACACAATTTTTACTAATCTTTTTTATTAAAAAATGACTTTCAATACAACAGATTTTTAAGAAAAAAAAAAACAGAGTACAAGGTAGACTAACCAAACACTATGAAGAACAAACTTTTTTATCTAAAGCTCTTTAGGTATTGAATACATTTAGACCTCTAGGTACAGTTTCTATCTTACCTAGGCTTTCTCTAGCCCTGGGGACTAACCTGTACTCAAGTACCCTCCTGCCAGCTAACCCTCCAGCCCCCAGCTACAGTTGTAATCCTTGGAGTGGCTCTGGGAGAGGCCAGAAGAATGAGAACAGGAAAGAAGAAAGAAGGAAGCACTTGTGGGCGGAGAACACGAATGGAAGAGCACCAGTGTATAAGCACCCTAACCTCCAATGCCACCAACCCGCTCATGCTAGCATTACTCATCTCAGGAACAACAAAGGAGGTATTTTCTAAAAGCATGAACTGTCTGGTTCACTTTCATTAGAATTTCACTATATGAAAGACAGAAACTTCATACAATGGCAGTAAAGTGTTGTGATAATGCTACTATACATTAAAGTGTTAGAGCTCTCAAATTCCTGTCCGTAGGGAACACAGCGCAACCCTGCTCTGTCAGCATACACACCATGTGCAGTCGCACTGCACTGCACCATACCTGTCCTCTGATGTCGATATCAGCATACTTCTGCAGAAGTGCACGAACGATTTCAACATGCCCACCTCTGACAGCACCGATCAGCACAGTATCACCGCTCTGAAAAGGAAATACCAAGGTCTGTTAATGCTGAGAGCAAATAAGCACTGTTTCCAAGTACAGGTTACTGGTCTACTAGTATCAGATCTGTGTTCTGAATATTTTCTAGAAAAAGTCTTTATCTCCAAATTAGAGAATTATTTAAAGTAATTAATAATAATACCCCCCATTAACAGTCCTTGGAGTAAGCAATAGAAGACACAACACCTCAAAATGAGGAGTTCTGAAGTTTCATGATCAAATTTAGAGACAAAGTACCCAGGACCAGAATCTAGTCCCTGGGCTAGGGTAAAGTTAGCTCAGTAGCACAGCACCTGCCTGGCAAGTACAAGGCTGTGACTTTGATTCCAGGTCCCAAAAAATAGGAAAAAAAAAAAAAAAATCTGGTCTCTTTGAAAGCAATTTCCTGTTCAAATGTAAATTAAACAAAATAGCACTGTGACTGTCAGCAAAGCCAACAAACACTAGTGTCTCCTGGGCACTTAGATACTTGGATGAAGGCCCCATGACAAAAGCCACTGATTTCCAACAGGGAGGTATAGAGTTAACACCACTATGGCTCTTCAGACCTGTGCAACTCAGAAGACTCAGCTACAGACCAGCACTCATGAGCATCAGGTCTAGGGGCAGTCACAGGCCAGCAGCACACACTGATGCTCCACCCTGCACCGGCTCTGGTAACACTTGTTTCTAATCGAGCTCCACTACTTCAAAGCTTATTTTGTCAATGGTCACAGATATCTTATAGTGCACTGCAAGTTACACATCAGTTACAGGCTTCGGGAGAGCCCAGAGCTGTGATGCTGTTCAGTTTCACATGGGCCCCACTGCACTGTAGATCAGGATGCCTGTCTCTGAAGTTCCTATGCTCAGCATCCTGATACAGTACCTCACTGCCACATTGACAGCAGAAACTAACCCAGGTAGAACAACTGTGTGGAGTGCTGGCACGGCCAAGGGAGGGAAGCAGTACATTAACCAATAGATACAAAGATTTCTTTGCATACTGGGTGAATTTATGGTTTAGCAGAGAAAAACAGCATATAACAAACTAGTATCAGACAAAAGCTACATAAAAAAGAACAGGATGATGTGAGAGGAAGCGACCAGCCAGCTGAAGGCCACCCTGAGGAGGCAGATGAGAGCTGAGATACAGTGACAGTGAGGAGCCACCACCAAGGCAGAAAGCATGAGGCTGTACAGGGCGATGAGTGCTCCCAGAGGGCACAGGAAGCAAAGGCGCTGTGTCAGTGGAAACAGGGAGTGTGGAGTACACGCTTCCACAGCAGAGCAGTGCAGACTACAGCCCGAGAGGGAAACTCACATGCCAGGGTGAGAGCAAGCCTCACACACAGGAGCCCAGGTGAGAGCCACTGTTTCCAAAAGAACTGTGGGAGTGGAGTGGGGCACAAGTGAGGCAACAAGAGGACACACTGAGGGCATTGAGAGAGGCAGGCTAAGTGCAGAATCGCAGGGGCCCTGGTCTGGTGAGATGGCAAAGAGGGCGGGCAAACGGCTGGGCCTGGTGTCATGCACCTTTCATCCTGACTACTGAGGAGGTGAGGCAGGAGGATCCCAGGCTCAAGAGCAGCCTGCGCAACTTAGTGAGACTCTGCTCAAAGTCGTAGAAGGGCTGCAGGTGTGGCTCGGTGCTCCCTGCTATGAGCGGCAGCTGGACCCTGGTCTCATTCTGCCTGTTGGACAGGCTTTCAAGTGCCTGTCTAAGTGCAAGCTCAGGGAGGATGCTGAGGCAAAAGGAAGAACCCTGAGCATCTTAGGAATCCAAAGGGTAAAGGTGGCACTGGAAGCTCAGCACAGTGAGTGACACTGGCCAGGAAAGACGCCCACAAGAATTCACACGGAGGATGGACAGATGCACTGTGGAGGTGTCACTCCAACAACAAAATCCATGAGGCCACCCTACTGAAAATCCAACTCAAAAGGGGTAGGTTTTCTTTTCTTTCTTTTTTTTTGACATAGAGTCTTGCTATGCAGTTCAGGCTGGCCTTGAGCTCACTTTGTAGCCAAGACTAGTCTTGAACTTACAAGGATCCTCCTGCTCAACCTCCTGAGTGCTGGGTTTACAGGTGTGCAACACCATGCCCGGCCTAGAAAGGGGTGGTTCTGAAGGCAGCAGCACACATCTGAGACATTTCGCCAGGTGACCTACCCGGTCTGGGATGTTCACATAGGTCCCTGCGTCCAGCAGGTCCTGCACGATCTCTGTGTGCCCCTCCTTCGAGGCAATCATTAAAGCTGTGTTTCCATCCTTGTCAGTTAAGTTCACATTAGGATTCCGCTTCAGAATCTCTTTGACTGACTGTGTGTAGCCTCCTTTCACAGCCACGATGAGTGCAGTCATTGAATTCTGGCAAAGAATAAATAAAGCCTGAGAAATCAGCACAGTCTAGAAAACAAGATTTATGCATAACCAGAAAACTGATGTTTTCTCAGAGCTGGTCTATTTCTAACAGTTACTTCTGAGAGTAATGAGACACACACTAGAAGTAGCCAGGAAGTGTACTGTCAGCTTTTGAAGATACACTGATACTCTTGAGTCATGAGAACCAATGAGTTTAGTTCTTTAAATGACAATGTGGAGCTGGACTTGTTAAAATGAACAAATCTCACGAAGACTCAAAATTAAACACATCCTAAATAATACAGCTGGGTTTGGTAGCTCACACCTATCACCCCAGCACTCAGGAGGCTGAGGCAGGATGATTGCCTTGAGTTCAAGGCCAGAGTGAACTAATGTACAGAGACCATTCCAAAATGATATTAGTAATAATCCATACTAAAGTAAGATAAACATCAAACCAGGAATCTATAAGGCAATCTATAATGAGCTCCATAAAAAAAAGATGAAGTAAAACAATGAATTAACAGCTACTGCATATTTTAAGAAAAGGTTCTGTTCTTTAAATTGACCTAAAAATCACCATCTAGTCAAGCCATACTGTCTCAAGGGGTCGATCCCACCGCCTGTTCAGACCACTCAGTGGTCAGTCCTCACAGAGAGAGATATCCCCACAGCCACTGACAAACTGCAGCAAAGGCCAGGGGCAGAAAGGTCCCCCTGGCTGCCTCTGCATACCGCTGTCCCTAAGCTGTGCCACCAGAACACACTGCCCAGCTCCGTCCAGCAACACAGAAATCAAGAGGAAGCAGCTGAAGTTGCTGCATGAAGACAAGAACCACATCAGGCCAAGGCTCTGGGTTCACAGAGCCAGAGTGTGCAGAAGAATCTCAGAATCCTTGGAATCCTTCTCACATAATAATCACATAAAGAAGCTGGACTTTTTGAACTGTTTTTGCACAAAGATGTTGATTTCTTTATTTCTCTTTCTTCTGTTAAATTCTAGTGTCTTGCTACACCTCTCAAGCTTTCCTCTTCCTCTTATTTGTTAGGCAGGGTGCTGGGTCTCATTAAGTTAGCCAGTTTAGCCTTGAATTTGCAATCTTCCTGCCTCAGCCTCCTAAATAGCTGGGATCATAGGTGTAGGCTATCACACCTGGCAGTTCCTATTTTTTTTTTTTTTTTTTCTGTTATTTTAGGCAAAGGTCTATAGGGTGTTCAAGGTCTCACTATTAGATCAGACTTGTAGTCATTTGCCTGTTTACAGTCTCCCAAGAGCTGGGATTACAAGCACATGCCACCATGCCCAGTCTCAATTGCCATCTTAGTGCACCCCAGGGGTAGGGCCAGCACAGCTGGCCATCCTGTATTTTTAAAATTTTGGTGGCTCTAGGGATTGAACATAGGGCTTTTGTACTGAGGTACAAGCCCTGCCCCTTTTATTTGTCATTTTGAGACAGGAACTCTCTAAGTTGGACAGGCTTGCTTTGAACTTGCTATCCTCCTGCCTCAGCTTCACAAGCCCCTAGATTATAGGCAGACACCACTGTGCCCAACTGTTCCTGCATACAGAATGAGCTCAAGGGAAAAACAACACATGGAACTGGTGCTCAGCAAGGACTGGTAGCTGCTAGTCAGCAAGACGTAGCCAACCAATTCATAAGCTTTCTCAGTTTTAACATTTTCTGGTATTTTTAAATCTCTTTATTAGAGAAGGAAAATGAAATAAAATAAAAATGTGGCACAGAATCATCAAAAAGTTAAATTGTGGGCCGGCGAGATGGCTCAGTGGAATAAGCGCTTCCCTGGCAAACACAAAGGCCTGAGTTCAATCCCTGATTCTGCCAAAAAAAAAAAAAAACTTTCTACAATCAAGATTTAAAAGTATATGACTTGAAAAGCCTTCCAAACAACTTATATTAGGATTAATGAAGGTTGTACTTACAATTTTAGTCTACTTCAACTTATGTTTATCAGTACTAGATCCTCAAAAGTATGTTTATTGTGTTTTTCATAACAAGATTAGGGTAACAGACATGCTTGCTTTTCTATCTTAATATCATTTAAAACCTGGACAGGCATTTTCCTAGGTATATTTTGTTAAAACACTGTCTCTGTGAAGACCAAAGATGTTCTCCATACCCAGGGCTCAGGGCAGGGATGGCAGCCCTTCCAGAGCTTCTGATGGCAATCACCCACTGAGGCACGTGCACCATGGGTCCGCCACTCTGGCTTGGGGTGTGACAGATACTCACGGCACCTTCTTGGTCCACGTCGGCTCCCATGGCCAGCAAGTGCTTCACACACTCCAGGTGGCCCTTCCGTGCGGCCCAAACCAAAGGGGTGGTTCCATACTAGCCAAACAAAATTGTGTATTTTCAGAGAAATGTTTATTTACATCATTATAATTTTAACCATAGATAAATCCTATTTCTTTCACTTTTTTCTCCTGAGTAGATGGTTAACCATTCATGTGCTCTATTACACATTTATAATCAGGGCCATTTTTGCGATGTAACATAGGATAGCCCCTCATTTTCAACAAGCTTTTTACCAACTGCTTCCCCTGCTTGTGTTCTTTTTGTTTGCTTGCAGCAGGCCTAGAAATTAAATCCTTGGCCTCTGCACTGACCTGAATCCTTGGCCTTTTTAGGGTTTTTTTTTTTTTTTTTGACAGGGTCTCACTATGCAGCCCACATTCACAGTGATCCTCCTGCTTCCTGCCTCCCTAGGGCTGGGATTACAGGCGCGTGCCACCACGCCCGGACTCCATCTGGCTCAGGACACCCGAAGGCGGGGCCGACACTTGGCCTTTTTAAAACTTTTTTTTTTTTTTAATTTTGAGACAGTCATGCTAAACTGCCCAAGTTGTGCTGAAACTTGTAACCCTCCTGCCTCAGCCTCCCAGGGTGCTGGGATTACAGGTGTGTGCCTGATTAGCCACACAGTTATTAACCAAAGTACAAAATGACCAAAAAGGACAAAACAAAACAAAACAACATCATTCTTTGCAAAACAGACACTGTACAATGAGCAGGACTGAAGCCCTCACTATGAGGCACTGGGCTGTATACTCTCTGGGCTAAGAAAGGAGGCACTGAGTGCCGATGTCACCAGGTTGCAACACTCAGATGAGCCTGAAAATCAGCAGGAGCTCATCAGGCAGAGGTGGAAATGGCACAGTCAAAGCAGCAGGCACAGAGAAACAGTGCTCGGCATGGTGGCCCCTATGGTATGACCAGCACAGTGACAGGGCAGCGATGGCAAGTAGTCTAGGGGGCCAGGCCAAATACAAACAGCAGCCTGGAACAGCGCCTAGGACCGAAGCTCAGAATGGAGAGAGAGCCAAACCAGACTTACACAGTAGTGCAGAGGCAGACAGGACCAATAGGAGGAGGAGGATAGCTCTGACAGAAAACCCATGGGGCAGCCATGCAGCCTGCATCCCACTGTCCTCTCAGGAACCAGGACCAGGACATAACAAATACCAAAGAGGCAGCGCTACACCTCTACTACCATGCAAAACCACAGCACTGCAATCCTAGCACTTGGGAAGCTGAGCAAGAGAATCACCGCAAGTTCAAGGCCAGCCAGAACTACACAGTGAAACCCTATCTCAAACACACAAATATACATGCACATACACAAACAAAAAATAGTGTCACACTAGAGCAGCTTCCCAGAACCATGATTATGAGAGCCCTGAGGGGAGAGCAGGCAGCCCCTGCTGACGAACCTTATCTGAGCAGTTGACTTTGGCTCCATTCTGTAGCAAGAGATGTACTATGTCTGCATGGCCTCTCCCGGCTGCCCAGATGATGGGGTAAACGCTGTACTGCTGGCATAGAGAGGGGCGGGCGGGAGGGGAGAGGGGTAAGGAAGAGGAAGAAAACCTTTGAGGTAGACACTTGCAACACATGCTTGCTAAGTAAAGTATCAACAGGTATAAAAGAAAAAAATTGTTTTTAAAAATCATGTTGCCCTTTCTTCAGTTTGGAAACACACAAAACTGGCTGGTGACTATGATACCCTCTGCCCTGCTATGCATAGGTGCCGAACTCACTTGCTTTCTTTTTTTTCACTTGCTTTCATAGTGCTGACCCAGGGAAGGGGATTATCTAGGCAAGGGACAGGGCTAAGGAGAGGACAGGGCAGCCAAAGGAGGCCGCGGGGCCCAGCGGCGTGCTCACACCAATGGCACGGCCCCTTGGCGGATGGTCCTCACAATGCACACTCGCACAATGGGCAAAACAGCTGAGTGTTCCCAAACCTCCTTGGGGACTATGCATTACAACAAACACTTGAGCTCTAAAGTTGTCTTGTGATTGACAAAAATTGAGAAATAAATGCACAATTCTTGTGTGCTCTATGTATCCAGTATAAAAAGCTCTGCCACCCTGAATAGTGGCAGTGAGCCTACATCGTACCAGTTACTGCATTATTCTTTTAAGACAGTTTTAAGATATTAATGTAGGATTTATTTGTTCTAAATTAAAACCCCAGTATTTGGGAGTAACCACAGTGTTAGCACTTTTTGATAAATAAGTGGCTTTTGGGGTCAGTTTGGGCATTCATCTCCAAAAGGTTCACCATCACTGGCCTAAAGCATCCCTAGGAAAACACAGTGTCTGTATCACAGAAGGCCACCTGCAGCAATGCTTACCAGACCGGTGACACTTGGGTTGGCCCCATGAGAGAGCAGGAGCTCTACAACATCAGTGTGGCCTTTATAGCAGGCCCACATGAGAGCAGTCCATCCCCCCTGGAAGAAAAAGACATGGCAAACTGGATCATGCACAAAAGTACCGCAAATCAAGCTCTTTCTGAGTATATCTTTATAAAAACCATTGCTTCCTGAATGTGATGGTACAGTTTTAAATCCCCAGACAAATATGCAATGAAACATAAAATCAGGCAAATCTCTTATATGCACCTTTAGGTAAACTTTGTCTACACCATAAAAACTGAAATACAGAATGCTGATGTTAGACTTTTCCATATTTCCAAGACTTTGGGCTGTTTAAAGCCTCATATCCCATACACTTTCCGGGTTCCTAGCTGCCCTCCTTCTTGTATACACCTAGACTTTACCCAGACAGGGACTCCAACAGACAGTCAACTCTTGAATTTAAACATGCAAGTACTTCTGGTATTTAAATACTTCCTTCAAATCCCTGCACTAGCATGGTTATCTATGGCTTCCAGGGGTCAACAAGGTCATCAAATACAAATTCACAGCTGGATAACATTGTTCCTAAACTTCAGGAGCAATATTCTCTTCTGCTGCAATGCAATTCAATGAAAGAGTCCAAATTCTACTAAGAACTAAAATGTACTGTTTGCTTTTTAAAATTAGTGTTTGGACCAACCTGTATTTGGTTCTGAGATTACAAATCACTTAATCCTTCTAATCTTCCTTTAACATCATTAAACAAGAATAAAAAAATGCTTATCCTAATCTGGAAAAAGAAAAAGAAAACAGATGAGTAGCAGCCAGGGTTGGGCAGAGAGCTGAGAGGTAGCTCTCAGGGGACACCAAGGTGGTGGGCATACACTGTCGTCAATGAATCACATCAATGAACTATACCTCAGAGAACTGTTTCTAATGAACAGCCAGAATGTGGATGGGTGGACGATGGTTGGGTGGATGATGGTTAGATGGATGGATAATTGATGAACAGATGGATAGATGCATCGACAGATGCATAATGGCTGAACAACAGCTGGATGATGGATGAATGACACTTGTGTGCACAGATGAAGACATCAAAGTTCACATCACCGGTGTACATGGTGTCACATGCCTGGAAGCAGTGAGCTGAGCGGGTCATAGCCCCTACCATAGGGGCTTCAAGAACAAAGCATAGCCTCAACCTAATCACGGGAAACATCAGACAAGTCCAAACGGAGGGACATCCTAAAAATACCAAAGGAGTTGGGTCATGAACAGACTTATTTAGGTCACTGACAGACCTGGCCATTTATTCAAGTCAAGACTTAGGCTAATGTTTAACCTACAAAATATAAGCCAGAACTTTTTAAATACTAAGCCCAGAGTTTAATTTGGATAATATTCTTCAAGTTATCTATGAGATAAATGTTAATCTCAACAAAACAACACCTACGTACTTTATCAAAGGAAGATCAAGAACAATACAAAAACAGTGCTGTTAGTCAAGAACTCCTTCAGGCTGGTATCCAGTAAAGTACTCCCCATAAAGAATCCTCAGCAGGCTTCTAGGCACTGTGGTCTATAATTCCTCCTGGATTAGCAGTCACTCCTCTCCCTGCAAAAGCTGTAAGGATCCCTCTCTTCCCCCAGGCTTCTAGGCTACAAATCCTTCCCTCAGCCACAAATCCTGATGGTAAGTTCCCTTGATACTACTACAGGAGAAATAGGCCTCAGTTTCTCTGATTTCTGGTATTTTAAAACCAAGCACAAAGAATTTAAATGTTAACAGTTTTGTGAGCATAATTTTTGAAGAAATAGAAATAGGTAAAATCATAATAGTTTAAGAAATCATTTTTTACAAATTTTACCCAGTTTTTCCCAATTCACAATGTAGACTTTAGTTTCTCCTTCCCTTGCTGATGAAGAAGGGTAAGAGGTGAAAGACTCTGGACCAGGCAGACCTGTGCTCAAAACCTATTCTGGGCTAGGAACAGCTCTGTGACTCCAGACATTCACCTCCCCCAGGGTCCATGTCCTCAAGTGCACCGAGAATAAGAGCATCCCTTGGTTTCTGAGACTGTTCCATAAAATCAGTGAAACGATATGGGGCCTACCAAGCACCTAAAGACTGTCAGGCACACAATCAGGACCAATATTATTCATTCAACCTACAAACTGGCATGGTACCTCTAATAAAGATATGAAGAATGAGCTGAGTCCCTGTATGTCCTGTCCACCTTGGAACCACTGAAGTCAGAAGCCACCTTCTATTCCTGGCTGTCATATCTGACCTTGGCCTAGGTTACTGCCAGCATTCGCTCCTTTCCCTAAACCTTTATCCAGTATATCAAAATATCTCCTTGGAAACAGGTAGGTTTTTTTTTTTTTTTTTTTTTTGTCTTTTTTTGAGACAGGGTCTCGCTATGCAGTTCAGGCTGGCCTTAAGCTCACTTTGTAGCTCAGGCTGGTCTTGAACTCACAACAATCCTCCTGCCTCAGCCTCCCGAGTGCTGGGATTAAAGGCATGCGCCACCACGCCCGGCTTCAGGTAGGTTTTTATGTAGCTTCTTATCACTGTGACAAAAGTCCTGAGATAAATGGCTTCTCGGAAGGACAGGTTGAATCTGGTTCAAGGTTTCAGAGGTTTCGGTCCATGGTCACCTGGCCTCACTTCCACTCTACCATAGAAGGAGCCACCATCTACCTCCTGACAGCCAGGTTATACAGAAAGGAGGAGGGGGGACATCCCTGCCCTCAGAGGCTCCTCCATCTCCCAGGACGGGACCTCCAAACTGGAAGCATGTTTCTATACAGAGGAATAGGACCCACCTTGCTGCAGTCTGAGGCTTCAGGATTGTACACACAAATCTTACAAAGTACAACATGGTGGAATGCTATGATTTCTTAAGAACTTCAATCTCCTGTACTAACAGCAGCACCAGCCAAATCATGCCTGCTTTATATACCAAGGCAGGTTATCCACTTCCTTTCTTCCTCCACTAGAATTAATTTCTGAAAAGGCTCTCACACTGAATACAATGGGCTAGAAATGATCATGCTCCTTACTTTTATGTTTTAACCAAAAATCAAGATCAAATAAGAGCAAAGAGATAATTAACAATCACATCTTGTTCAACTTGTAAAGCATACATAAGGCAGGCTGGGGCAGAATTACATATTGTAATGAAATCCGTAAATGTTACTCTGAAAATTACAACCAGAAAAATATTTTTAATGGAACTGGGGGCTAGTAGAATAAGCACTTCCCTGGCAAGCACAAGGACCTGAGTTCAATCTCCAGTTCTGCAAAAAAAATTTAAAAAATTTTAAATCTATATGATGTCCAATCTAAAGGACATGATTTTCTCAAAGGTTCTAATATTAAAGAATAATGAGTTGTTTTTATCAACATTTCAGAATTTTAAGCTGAATTAAATAGAAAATGGTAATTGGGAACATTTTAATGTTTTTTTTTTTCTTTTTTTTTTTTTTTTTTGTAGAGTCTCACTAGGCAGCTCAGACTCATAATGATCCTCCTGTTTCAGCCTCCCCTGGTATCCAAGGCTGGGATTACAGGGCCCAGGGACAGGGTCAGCACAGCATGTGGTACCTGGGATCAAACTCCGGTCTTGGAGCTTGCCTAAGCTGGTGCTTAGTCTGCTGAGCTATGTCGCTGGCCCAAAACATTTTAAAAGAAGGACATTATAAGATCTGGATCTCAGACAAAAGAAAGTCATTTCAATGTTCAACCTCAAATCCTAAAAAACACAATAATATCTCAAACATAAAAATAGAAGACTTCACAGCATCTGTTACTGTTAAAAAGAACTTTGCTAATTCACCCCAAATTTGAGAAAATATACAAACCATATCCCGGTGCTCCAAGTTCACCCCACATCTGAGTAGTTCTTCAACAATGTGCACATGCCCTTCCTTTGAGGCAGATATAAGTGCTGTCCAGTTATCCTTGAACACATACACAAAAGTGGCAAGCTTTAAAGGTAAAACTCACATTCCAACTGAGCAAAAATAAACCTGAATTTCCATACCAAATAATCACACCAAACTGCCATGATCTGACCCACTATAAACTTCTGAAACTAACCCCAAAGCTCTCTGAGGCACTTCCTGCCTGCTCAGTCACCAGAACTGGGGACGGAGTGGGCTTACAGCTGCCTCTTCCCCCCACTGGACTGCAAGTCACACACTCTGTGGATGTGAAGAGAAAGGCCACCCTGGCCTCCTGGCTAACCCTGCAGCTGGCAAACCTTATCATGAATCAAAGGGAAAAACCCTCTGATTAGAGAACAGATGCACAGTGACTCCACACGGAGGGCTTAGAAATTATGTGGCAAATAATAGAATTATTCTTTATTTTTTAAATGAAAGATATAAGAATCCTATTTTAACTTTGATTCATGAGTTGTTTAATTCAAATGAACATTAAATTTTTAAAAAGTGGCTGTGTGGGAATTTCAAGAAAACAGAAAAGCAGGGGAAATGTAACCTCTGTGAGCTAATTTATCCTTCAGAAGTGACATAAATGCACTCAGTATTTATAGTACATCACTCCAAGGGGAGTCCTATCGCAGGACTGCTCCAGAGCTATGCTCCTGGCAGTGACCCGCCGCAGGCCTCTATGCCTTGTGCACAGCAACACACACAGGGAGGGTCCAGGCCTCAGCCCTTCTCAGAAGCAAGCACTGTTCTCCTGAACTGCTCTCAAGAAAACAATGAGATATGTCTCAATCAGTTACTGTTGAATCTCTTCTTAAAAACAAAGGAACAAATTACAGGAGAAGAAAGACTGATGAGTGAATCCCGTGGGTACATACCAGATCTTCCAGGTTGCAGTTAGCGCCATTCTTTATCAGCTCCTTCACAATCTCCAGATTCCCTTGCTCAGCAGCGATCATCAGAGGAGTCTGCCCGCACTGGAGAGCAGAGGACACTCAGGACCTCGGCTGGGCAACACACCCTGCCTGACACCCCACACGGGAGCTGCCACTGGGGCTGCAGCAAGAATGCTCTCGCCACTCGCCACCCGCTGCCCTTGGACTCCTTGGCTTCCAAAACCATAAGGAAAAGGGCTTGTTTAGCAGCCACCTAGTCTGGGGGCCTCTCACATAAATTCAGTACCAACAGATGAAGCCACCCTTGCTTTACCACTCATGGCCTTCAGCCAGAACAAATGAAAGGTGGTGCCCAACAGAGCTGCCTGCAGAGTGGCCTTTATCTAGGCTTCCAGAAGCCCTCGATGCAGAACTGCCTACCGCCCAAGCACTGCTGGGTTCTGCCTAGGGTCTAGCTTCCTATTTCTACCTACTGGGGTGGGGAGGTGTTGAGGTATCTCTTCATAGAGTCCAGGCAGGCCTTGACATCACAGCCTCCCAATTTCTGGGATTGTAGGCACATGCTACCATGCTAGGTCCAAAATAATATTTTAAACTAACATGTTATCCTCAATGTGCTAATAAAGTATCTTATTTAAAAGTATTTTTATTTATAAAAATTCTTCACTATTCATGATCGTAGAAAGGTGTGACATTAACTAACCAAAATACATTATATACAGAAGCGTTAAAAATACAGGCATCATTAAAACACGAGCGTTAACAGTATGTGAACTTTATCTTAAGCCCAGGAAAGTGAGGAAGAGGGCAAACAGATTAGTGTGCAAACAAGCAGAGCAGGCTTAACGTGAGGTTCACAAGGGCAGACATGGTGATGCATGGATGCAATCCTAGCACTCAGGAGGCTGAGGCAGAAAGACCACTGAGGATTCAAGGCCAGCATGGGCTCAATAGTGAGTTCAAGGTCAGCCTAAACAACATAGGGGAGAGTCTGTCTCAAAAAAAAAGCCCAAAAAGCTGGGCATGGTAGTGCATGTCTGTGATCCCAGCACTTTTCTTGGGGGGGGGGGGGGGGAAGGGGAGAAAAGGAAGGAAGGAAGGGGAGGAAGAGGAGAAAGAAGAGGAAGAAGAAGAAGAAGGAAGAAGGAAGAAAAATGAAGAAATGAAAACACATTAAGACTACCCAAATGTACATTTAAAAAACATAAAAGTAGTTAAAATGGTAATGTTCATCTTAGGTGCTTTTTTACAATAAAAATTTCATGAGCAAAACTCTTAACTGCCAGGCACAGTTGTGCATGCCTGAAACCCCCAGCTATTCAGGAGGCTGACACAGGAAGATTACAAGTTCAGCCTAGGCAACTTAGGCCCTGTCTCACAAATAAAAAAGATATGCAGAGCTGGAAACATAGTGGTAGCACTTGCTAGTATGTGTGAAACCTTGGTTTAATCCCACCATCACAAAAAAATTTTACCTATCTACACATAGACATACACAGGCACATATACAGGAACCTACATGCCTATAAACATAGGTGCACATAGATGTGTAAAATATCATTTCTCATTCATCATATCTGCTGGCAAAAAAAAAAAAAAAAAATTATACTGCACTGGAAATGTAGTTCTAGGGCTGGAGAGATAGCTTGGTGGTCTAAGTGCTTGGCTGGCAAGTACAAGGACCTGGGTTGAATCTCTGGTACCACATGCAATGCCCGCCCTGGAACCCTAGGCACAAGGTGCCAGCCACAGAGACAGGGTATGGTGACGCATGCCTGTAATCCCAATGCTGGGGAGGCTAAGACAGGAGGATCTACAAGTCCAGGCTTCATAGTGAGACCCTGTACCAAATAAACAAAAGATTTTTTTATTTAAAAAAAATAAATACAGTTCTTTTTTTTTTTCTTTTTAGGGCAGGGTCTACAGGGTGTCAGGATCTCACTACTAGATCAGACTCATAGTGATCCACCTGTTTACAGTCTCCCAAGAGCTGGGATTACAGGTGTGCACAACCATGCCCAGGCTCAATTGCCATCTCAGTGCACCCTGTTGGTGAGGCCAGCATGGCAGGCCCAGGGATTGAACCCCTGGCCCTTGCACCTGCTTACAGGTGCTTTAATCCACTGAGATATTTGGCCAGCCCAAGAAATATAGTTCTAAGGTATAGAATTATTGTACTTCTGAGAAGTGTCCATGGAGTCTACCTACCCACTAAGTGGCTGGGCATTTACCTTCTGGTGTGAAGGTTCCTGTCGTTCCTGGAATGCCTGGCTGTGAAGTTGTGGCCAGCAGAGTAGCTAGGGGCTTCCTCCCAGCCTGCAAGCCATCTCTCCTGCTGCTGACTATTCCTGTGCTGTGAGGAGCTCTGCATTCCAGACAGCCCACTTGTTCCTTCCTACTATTGATTCCTGTGCTACTCGGGAAATCTCTGCCTCGGTCTATGACTTAAATTAATTCTCTTACGCTTTCTTGACAGAGTTGCAAAGCGTTAAGTTTTCTGATCAGTTCTTAACTGGGGGGAAAAACGTTTAAAAGTCTTCATTTTGCCTAGTTATCTGTTTACAGGAAGAGTATGTCTTAATGCTCTCCAGATCCCTCAGAGCATTTCAGCTTTCTGAAGTGATTATCCTGTCAGGGATCAAGAAGCCCACCTAGAACCGTGCAGCCGCTGTCCAGTCATCTCAGCAGGGGTGAGGCCACCTGTTTTTCCCTACTCCCCCTCCCTCAGTGCAAGGCCTTGTACAGATGAGACAACAGGCAACAAACGCTTGTGGTTAGAAACTTGGTCTTACCTCATTTCTCTCATCGACATCTTTGCACTTTTCAAGAAGGGCTTTTAGGGCAGGAATGTTTTCTTCCTCTACATAGTTTATTACACTCTGTGATATCAGAACTGACATTTTCACGGAAAGCTGTAGTTATCTTTATCTCAGTACCTATTAGACAAAACATACATCATTTGTGGTTAAAAAAGAGCTAAATCACTGCTAAGCATATTCCCAGTCCCGGCCTTCTAGGCTGGTACAAAGTGGACAAAGTGCTGACAGATAGATGTCTTTCCCCAAGATGTAGCTCATCCTGAACTCAGTGCAACTCAGGCCTGGACTCCAGGCCATCCCAAATGCATCCCAAATGCATCCCCAGTGGGAAGCGGAGCCCCTGTTCCCCTGGCTGCCTCCGGTCTGAGGCAGTGCAGCTCCCACGCTTTCCCTCTGGGCCTAACACTGTGGAAGTCCCCTGACTCTCTCTTTCTCTCACAGTCAGTCCACCAATCAAGCCACCTTCCTTGGTCTGCAGAATGCATCTCCCCTGTGCTCCTCCTACACCCACCACGGCCACCCCAGAACAAGACCCAGCCTCTCCCTGCCTCCCAGCACCCAGGAAAGGGCTCTGGGAGCAGATGCAGTGCAATAGCATGGTGGAGCCCAACCTTCTGGATGCCATCCACAAGTGGCCCCCAAGCAGGGCTATCATACCCCGGAAGCTCACCGCTGTGTACACATCTTGACAAAGGCAGCAAGCACTAAGTCAACTCTCCACTTTCCTTGGGATACCATCTAGCACAGGATCTGTGGAGCAGGAGCTGAGGGAGGGAAAGCAAGCTGACCCTGACCCTGACCCTGACCCAGACTCTGGCTGGCAGGCCCCAGCCAGGCACTCACAGCGAGGTCCCAGAGTTCTCAAGGGATTAGCGATTTTACAGGGCAGCATCCTCAGGCAATGTCCCTTTAGGACCATGACACAGGACAAAAACAAGACCACTCTGGACTCACCTCTGAACACTGATCAAAATGCACACAAGGTCCAAACCACAAAAGGCCCAAACAGCTCCTTACATGGGCTAACACGAACAACTGCTGCTTCCTCAATGACACTTTCAGCCCTATTCCTTTCTGCCTTCTAAGTGAGATTTAAAATAGCCAGTTCCTAAGTTACCCCACACCCTGAAACACGGAGGCTGGGCCTGCTTCCCTGGACTGTCCCAACCACAGCCTGAAGCCCATCCTCAGGGTGCTCACAGACACCCACAGCTCCCTGGGCTCTGGCCAGCGAGTCACACTAACCTCAAGTATAACCTGCAGGTGCTGTTGGATGGAAGGGCACAATGGCCAGTGCTCCGTCAACTTCACTGAAAACTCAGTGTTAAAGTGTGCTGTGTACATATATAAGCATCTAAATCCTGAAGAAAAGGACCAGACCCAGGATGTGCCACCATGGCAAAGGACATGCATACAATGTTTGTGACACAGCAGCCTCCCACACGTGTGCACAGAAACATGGTGGGAAGTGGGGAAGATACAGAACTCTCTGCTATAACTCATTGTCCTGATACACAGGAGATGAAATAAGGCGGTGAGCTGTGCTTTTACACATATCTCTGTCCTGCTTTACTTGACACAAGACTGTAAACATTTCAGGCTGGCCAAATAGGTCAGCAGACTATAGTGCCTGCTTAGGCAGATGCAGCAGCCAGGGTCCTGCAAGCTGTGCTGGCCCTGCCCCCAGGGCGCACTGAGATGGTGATTGAGACTGGGTGTGGTGGCATGCACCTGTAATCCTAGCTCCTTGGGAGGCTGAACACAGCAGATCACTATGAGTCCGATCTACATAGTAAGACCCTGCAAACCCTTACTAAAAAATTTTTAAAAAGACTATAAACATTTTATTAGAAAAAAAATATTTCATCATAAGATGAAAAATGTGCAGTCAGGCATGGTGGTGCATCCTGTTATCCTAGCGCTCTGGGAGGCTGAGGCAGGAGGATCCTATGTTCAAGCCCAACCTGGGCAACTTAGTATCTATTCCCTATCTGCTGAGTGAGAATTGTCTCAAAAACATAAGATTGGAAATGTAGTTCAGTTGAAGGCTCTGGGTTTGATCTCAGTGCCACCAAAAAAAACACAAAAGGCCTTCATAAGGCCTTTGTGCAGAGGTTAGAGGTCTGCACCCTGGGACCAGCCTGGGTTGGTGTGACCCCTCTGCACTTACTGGGACATCACCTAGAGCTAGTTTCTTGACTGGACTTCTTATGTTGCCCCATCCTCAAATATCTACACAGTTACATGCAAAGGCCTGAACAGGAACTTGGAGCTGAGCACAGGAGCTCAAGAAATCCATCATTAGCTTCTGGTATCTTATAATCACAAGAGAATAGTACAAGGGGCCAGGGAGATGGCTCAGTGGAATAAGCGCTTCTCTGGCAAGCCCAAGGGCATGAGTTTAATCCCCAGTTCTGAGAAAAAAAAAAACAAAAGAGAATAGTACAATTTCTTAGGCACCCTTTCATTAGATTCCTTTAACCTACTGCTCTCTATCACAAGACTCATGCTATTTTCTTCTCAGTACTTTTCTAAATTTGTCCTTCCCATATTTACCTACTGGGCACAAAGGACTTTTCTTCTGTTCCTCATCAAGTACCCAGCACCTAGTGCAATTCCTGGCCCACAGGAGATGCTGCATTTCTTAACTTAATCCATCACCCTGAGAACTCTCTAAGGGAAAAATAACATTTATTCATTCCCTCACACAACAGCAAGTACTTGTCCTGTTGTATGTTTCTCAATGGCAGCTACAGTCAGTAGAAATACTAGAAAGATATATTTATGTTGTAGGAAGCTCATCTTTGGGTTCTGCAAACACATTTAACACACTAACAACAGCAGAATGCTTTTTTCTGACATATTCAAAGCACCTTTACCAAAGGGCCAAGAAGCTCATGCATACTTTTCCATCCTCTCCTGTAAGAAACCAAGCCACAGTGGTGGCAACACCACGGTGGCAACACCACGCTGCCCAGCGCTCACTAACCCAGAGCCAATGTGGCACAGGACGATTTGCATGTGGCCTCCTACAGGGCTCAATCCAGTCCTCTTCTCCCCTTGTAAGTCCCTGGTGACAATGGCCCAAACACAACCCACATCCATTCTGAAGCAAGGTCTTCTTAAGACCATTCTGTCTTCCAAACTCCCCAATGGCTGCCCTCTTGCTCAGATCAAACCCTAAGTCCTCGTCCTAGCCTACAACATAGGTGCAAAGCTCTACTGGCCACAGCCGGCCTGTTCCACCACCTGACCCCTCTCTGCTCTGCACAAATGTCCCCTGAGCACCCCCCTTTTGCTCCATGGGATCCCTGCTTTGCTCTTTTAGACAGCACTTAGCACTACTCAATGCTTCAGCCGCAAGGCACACAACTCTGTGAGTGAGAGGACAAGCTCTACTTTGCCAGCTACAGTCTCCACACTCAGAGGAGGGCCTGGTGGTGACAGTCAGTACTGTAACCACAATGCTCCCAGACTTGGGACACCCAATGCAGTGCTAATGCTGGGAAGGGACAAAGCCCAGCCCATAAAGCCCAGCTTCAGGCTAGCACTCAGGGCTCCTCCCTTCTCTGTCTTTAGCTGCCCTGCATGAACAGAGTCCACCTGCACATCAGGCATGGTTGCAGTACTTATGAAGACACATCACAATCACTAGTTTACTGTTAAGCCCTCATGCACAAGATCACATCTTATCATCCTTTTGTCTTAAAGACCTCAATGAGGGTTTGGGACCTCAGCAATAAATGGTTATGGCATAAACCAAAATGTAATGACACAAGCTCTGGGCAACCTAAATTTTACAGTGTTTTGAGACAGGGGTTCATTATGTGCTCCAGGCTGGCCTTGAATTCACTGGGCAGCTCACTGGCCTCAGGCTGATGGCAATCCTCCTGCCTCAGCCTCCTGAGTGCTGAGACTACAAGTGTGTACCACCACGGCCATCTTGCAAGCTACATTTTAATTTTACAGTTGGTAAACCTGGGTGAGGCTCCCTATACTATTTTTATGAGTCTTTTGTACACTGGAAATTAAAATTAAAATGTCCTCCCAGGTTAGCTGAGGGCCTCCAGCTGCTCTGCTTCCCTAGAACCTGACTTGCTGCCCAAGATAGAACAGACCCTAGGTGAAGGTGGTCCAAGGGCAAGGTCCATGTGGGCTGTAAATGTCTGCAGTACTGCTATGGTCCGGATCAAAACTGTCTCCCCAAAGGCTCATGTGTACAGAGTGGATGGGATCAAGCTCTCAGGGTGAGGTCTGGCTAGAGGAAGTAGCTCATTGGGGTGTGACCTCCAAGGCTGGGTCTCATCCCTGGCTCTCTCTCTGGCCTCTTCTTCTCTGGTTCCTGGCTGCTGTGAGGTTTCCACACCCTTCCATCTCATTTCTACCTTGGAGTAGCAGAACATGAACTAAGGGCTGGCAAGATAGTTCAGCGGTCTAAAGCGCCTGCTTAGGAAAGCTTAGGCAGGCACAGGGGATCAGTTTGATCCCCAGAATCACATGCCATGCCAGCCCCACCCTCAGGGTGGGCTGAGCTGGCCAAAAAAAAAAAAAAAAAAATGGACTGAAACTGTGAGCCAAAATAAACCATTTCTACCTTTAAATTGTTTATGTCAAGTATTTCATGACAGCAACAAAAAGGTTAAGACAAGACACTGTTATACAGAAGACCCACACCAGCCTTTGGTAATTACCCAGGGCCCTCAGTGAGCCCCAGTTCACTGTGAAAACAGAATTTATGTGTCACTCTAGCCCACAAGATTTGTAAAGCTGTAAAGCAAGTTTACAGCTATGCGCTTACTTGAATTTCCAGTAATTTTGAAGAGCAAATGTTACTTTTTCTCTTACAGATGATAAAATAGGTTTGCATATATAAGAGCTCACCTAACAGAATTCAAAAAGCAAATGCTGCAGCACAGTGACAAACCTGAGCTATAATTCAAAGTGAAACAGAGCTGGAAGAAGCTGAAGTGCTCTGAGCTCTGAAAAGAAGCTACTGCTCTCACTGGGGCACCATGGAAGCATCACCTTGTGTAGACCTGAAGAATAGGCGCACGTGCATGAGGTGGGAAACAAGCACAGGCATGCCAAGCAAAAGGAACAGCCTCAAATGGACAGAGTGCCCACCCAAGAAACAATGAGTAACACAAAGGAACCGTTCAGCAAGAAATGAGAGCAAGGCCCAGAGTGAAGGTGGTTTCGTCTGTAATCTCTCTGAGGATTAAGGCTCAGGTGTTTGCCAGCTCACAGCCCTGATGCTCTCAATGCTTTCTCTACCAACAGAGAGAACCAAGCGTGGACACAGGACCCATCTATGCGCTCGTTAGTCTGGGACCAGAATTAGAAGCAGTGGTTGTGCCAGCCATTGTGGACTATGTGTAAAATATTACAATTTTGCAGTCAGCAGAGGTAACCTGACAGACACAAAAGATGATCTCCCCAGCAACAGAACCGGCATGGGCCCCCACAGCATGAGTTGCCCAGGATCCTGGCTTTGCACTTAGTTCTCTAAGTCTCCTCTTTGCTGAGGTTTCTGTTCCTTGACTCCTCAGCCCTTCTACAAGTTACAAGGAGAATCTGACAGTTCTTTAGCAAAAGGAGGACAAAGGGGAGGGCACACTCAGACACAATCCTAGGAAAATTCATCTCCTCGCAGTGTATGCCACCAGGCTTGGAAAACACAGAGAACCAGAACTCCAGGTGCCAGTCACGGACCCACAGAGGAAGGGCTGCGGGTGGGGACGGAGAAGAAATGGAAAATACTGTTACCTACAACGGCACAAAATCCCTAGCATTTGAGCTTCTGGACCCACCAAAATCTCCACAAAAGAGATTCTGGATTAAAAAAAAATTAAATCATGTGACAAGAAAAAAAGAACAGGTCACAGATGACTACTAGCCACATGCATATGACTAGAGGTTTCATAGTCACTAGCCAAACTGAGAGAGGAGGAAGGGCAGAGGTTTCTCTGATGTTTGTGCCCACCCCCTCCCTAATACCTGGCCTGATGAACAAAGCTGTGGGGTGATTGGCCCAAGGTGAAGGTAAAACGTTACAAAAAAGCAGTGTTGGTTGAAGAAAGCCACTCCACAGCTGACTTTATTTATTTGGTACTGAGAATCAAACTCAGGACCTTGTGCTTGCCAAGAAGGCGCCTGTGCACTGAGCTATCCCCATCCCCTCACCCCACATTTGAAAAGCCAAATTTGGAAATCATTCACACAAAGACCGTAGAAATGGACTCCCAAATTGGTGTGCCCCGGGAATTGCTGGGGAAGCCCGTCAAGTACCGTACACTGTTTCGGTCCCCAGAAAATCCCATTCAGTTGAAGGTAACATTTCTACAAGCACCCCCAAAGACTACGTGTGCACTAGCAAGCTAGAGAACAAAGAACACACCTTGCCACGGCCTCCCCCATGGCTTTTTTTTTAATTCTAGCTCCACACCAAAAGTCCTACAAATGCTCTAAAAAGAAAGTTAATTTCTGGTCTTCGATGTTGTCAAAATGGGGACAGAAACTAAAACATCAGAACCCTGCCAAGGGGCGATTCTCAAGCCACACCCCGGACCCAACAATTACCATTCAGTAAGCACTGGTGGCTAAGAAAGCTGCATTTTTAACAAGCGCCTCTAGGGCGCAGAGAATGCTCTACAAATCGTTTTAATAAGGAAATATTCTTCATTGACTTAGGCCTCTCTCCACGTCAAAACAACTTTGTAAAACGTTAAAAACTGGAAACATCGGCGGCTGCCGGAGGAACCCTGGAACGCAGCAATCCCGGCCCTGGGATTATTTCGCAAGGTGCTAAATGCAGCGTCTGCTCAGGACAATGGAGCAATGGAGTGTGAGAGAGAAAACAATGCCACCTAGCCGGTGGACGTGGAGAAAGAAAAACCCTGGCCCGCCTGAGGCTCGGGGGCTCAGCTAAAGGGCATCTCGAGGCAGCGGTTGGTGCAATGCCGCTGCACCAACGTCCTTCGCTCCGATCCACCGCCCTCAGGTGTCCCGGACGGCAGGGAAGACTGACCAGACAGACGCCGAATCCTGGACCTTCCGGAGCCCAGGCCAAGAGCTCGACCCGCTCGCCCAGGGTGCCCGAGCACCCTGCCGGCCGCCGTAGCCCTCTGACCTCCGCCCCTCGACCCCTGCTCGGCCTTGCCGGCTAGCCCAAGACCCCTCGTCTTTTCCTACCTGGCCCTGGCCTCCTCCCAGGACCGGGCGTCCCCGAGGCCGCCTCCTTACTCACCGGCTCAGAAGCCGCCTCGGGGATGGAGCCCTCAGCTCAGCGGATCCGGGCCGCAGCACCG
>PVKA01005706.1:0-13042 GCA_004027165.1 Ctenomys sociabilis
ATGTTAGGAAAAATCATTGTTTTGGCAATATAATTACAATTAAACTATAAGCAGAAATTCTACTTTTAATAGTAACTTTAAGCATAAAATACCAAAAATTATCCTCTAAAGATACGTATTCTTTTTTATTAAGTTGCCTTCATCAAGCTGTTTAATACTCAGGTATCATACAAAGAACGTTGCAATTCAGGCCAGTCTTTTTTTTTTTTTTGAAACATTTAATTTTTAATTAATTAGTATTTAATTTTCTGAATAATGCTTAATCTTAATTTTTGTTTTAAGATTTATAGTACATCTTTTTTTCCATTTATTTTTATTTTATTGAAATACAAATGTCAATCAGACAGTTTCAAATCACCATAACCATACAGAGTCGATGAAATAATACATTGCAAACTGTTTTCATAACGTTTTGGTATTGTACAAGGTGATAGTATGTCGGCTTTTAGTGCTATGGTCATCCACTAGGTAAATAATTATTGAATCTTTGATATAATTCAGCTATATAAAAACCTGTAAATATAATATCAGCCTGTATATTTTGATTGGAAAGTCAAGACCACTAACACTGACAAGTATTACTGAGATGTGCTGGTCATTTACTCTCATTGCCTTCTTATCTGTTGATATATCATTTATTTGTTTTCTGACTTTTTGTTGTTGTTTATACCCTGACCTCATTAGTTTCTTCTTTATTTTTAGCTGTGTCCCATTCATTGCTTCTGTTAAGAACGTTCTTGAAGATTTTTCTTCAAACTGCATTAGCACTCCTGTATCTTCTGAGGGTCTTTTTCAGGTCAATACCTTATTTTCCTATTTTGAAGTATAGCTTTGCTGGGTAAGTTAATCTGAGCTAGAAGTTATTTGCTCTTAGGGCTTGAAATGTTTCCCTCCAAGCACTCCTTACTTTAGGATTTGTGCTGAGAAGTCTGCTGTGACTCTAATTGATTAACCTTTCTTTGGGATTATTTTTGTTTCTTTGACTGCCTTTACAATTTTGTTTGGTTCTTTTTGTTTGTTTTGTTTTTTTGGCAGAACCAGGGATTGAACCCAGGCTCTTGCCCTTGCCAGGGAAGGTCCTATTCCACTGAGCCATCTCCCTGGGCCCTGCCTTTACAATTTTGATGTTTTGCTCTATATCTGTGAATTTAATGATATGCCTTGGTGCACTGCTTTCATTATAATTTTTGGTATTTCATAAATACCACTTCTATGCTAAACTCTTTTCTTATGCTTGGGAAATTTTCTCCTATAATTTTGATATGTATCTTAATGAAACCCTCTGTGCTATCCTCTAGTTTCCCTCTAACTCTGATTAACCTTAGTTTGGTCTTCTTGTCATATAGCAGCTGCTGGATAGTCTGCTCTTATTCTCTGACCTTCTTTTTGACTTCTTTTTTTTTTAATTAACTAATTTATTTATTTATTTATTTTTAATTGAAGAACAAATAGCTATGAGACAGTTTCAAGGCAAATTAATAGGACAGATTTGATAAATTAATGCATTGCAAACTGTTTTCATATCATCCAAGGTGCATACATATTATACTTACAGACATTATTATGGCAGATGTCTCTAATCAGTGAATTAAGAGAGTGTAGCTATATACTTATTTTATTTTTTATAGCTGAATGATATCACAGATTCAATAATTAATACTTTCTACCTTGTTATTTTCCTAGTGGTTGTCCATAGTACTAGAAGCCGACATAATATCTTGTCCAACCACTATTAGCACAAATCTTGCTTCTCATAGAATTATGCAGAAGCACGGCATATTTTCTTTTTTGGCTTCTTTGAGCTCCTTCTCATGATTCACTATTTTGTCCCCAATACCAGGCACACTATCTTCATGCTCATCATTTCCACAATGTATCAAGTCTGTGCTCTTTTTATTTCAGGCATTTCTGTTTAACAACTTTTAGAGGATTCCATAACCTTGTTCATTCTGTCATTAACATTTTAAACTGTTTTGCCTAACTTATTCAAGTTTTACTTATTTCCCCCAAATTCGCCATGGGTGTATTGGCTGTAATTGCTGTGATCTTTTGACTCATTTTCTCTTTAAACTCACCTAATTCCTTCATCTCTTAAAAGAACTTTTCGTAGATGTCTGCTACCTGGAATTTGTTTTCTCCCTTTGTGACCCCTTGCTCATCTGCCTTGGAACAATTGGAGAAGGGATTCCAAGACCTTCTATTTACTTCTTTCTCCACTCATATATATATATCTCCCTCTTCTTCCTTTGTGGAAGTTTGTCACAGGTTGAAGACCAGAAAGTGAAGAGAGTTTGTGACTTACATGGAGATTTTTATACCTCCTTGTATAAAAAAAACCTGAAATATTTTCAGGTTTGTATGTCCAGTGCTAGTATTTACTCCTATTTTTTACCTTATTTTGACTCTGTCCCTATGTTTTGCTAAAGAAATGCTTTGATTTCTAACAGAATCCTCAGATTTAATCTTACAGCTCTTCTGTGACAGTCCTTGCCGTTAATCCCTTTGTGTCTATTCTCTTAGAACATTATGACAATTGCTTATTTGTGGACGCTCTGAAGGAAGGTAGGTGAGGTGGAGGAGAATGGGAGGTGGTTGGATGAGGCACACTAGGCACTAAAGGGAGGTCTGAAGAGGAAAGTACTGACAGATAGAAGATTGATATGGGTTCTAACTTCTTGGAGTATTTCCAGTGGAACTGAAGATTTAGTATTGAAGGTTTTCAGAGGCTATTTTTTGAGGACAAGTGTGAAATATGGGAGAAAGGGGGTTCAATTTGTAATGAAGGAAAACCATGTGGTTATCAGAACTTGCTGAGAAAACAATGAGATAGATAAGATATTGAAGAGCCATCTTGGGGGGGGGGGAGGATCAAAGAATTATACTAGTGAAGATAGAAGTACCTGTGAAAGCAGTTAAATATAGTGACTCTAGGAACCTGGAAGGAATTTAGGGAACTTGTTATTCCAAACAAAAACATGTTTGGAAAAATACAGACATATATTAATACTGTCTTGGAGATTTGAGGAAAGATAAGTAGATAAAAATCTGAGATGAGTGGGGGCTGGGAAGACAGACCAGTGGTCTAGGTGCCTGACTGGCAAGCTCAAGGACCCAAGTTTGATTCCCAGTACCACATGCCATGCTGGTCCCAAAACTGGATGTGGTGGTACATAACTGTAATCCCAGAGCTAGGGAGGCTGAGACAGGAGGATCACTAGGAGTCTGAACTGCATAGTAATAATTGTTTTTAAAAGGCTGAGGGGAAAAACTTAGACACCTCATAAATCAGAACCAATGCACAAATACACGAGAGTAACAACCTAATAAACTTATGAAATCATAAGATAACATAATATAATCCCTTTTTACTAAACAAACAAAACCTCAAACTAATAAGGTATCTGATGGGGACAAAGATTAGACATTCCAGCTAGCACTGGGCATGTGACTCCCATGCAGCTTCTTTGCTGGGGAATGTGAGTGCTCACCCCACAAGAGCTACTTTGATCCTGCTACCAAAATACTGGACTTACCTCAGACTCAGAACCTCTTTCTGCCAGACTGCAGGCGTACTTGCAGAATCTAGTCATGATTCTTGGGTTGGGAATGCTTGCTGTTCCTCTCCCTGGGTGTGATGGGGGACTTGGCAGACACGTTCACTGATGCTCAGTTGTCCACTGGCCAGGATTATTTCTATGGAATCAATCCAAACACAGCAATAATAGGTGGATCTATTGCTGTGGAATCTATCAGGAACCCTGTAAACAACCATTGCCTCTGGAGGGCTCCTCAGGGACCAGTGTCTTGTGTTCTTACTGCTGTCTCCAACTACTAGGATTTTCCTAGTCCCAGCGTAGGGCTCTATTTCTCCACGAACATAAAGTTGTTATTTTCCCCTTGCATCTTAGCTGGCAGCCACCCAGCTGCTGTCTGTGCACTACGGTCTTCCTTTTGTGGCAGTAATCGATTGCCTCTGTCTCGCTTAATCCTACTTTCTTCTTCTCTTGTCAGTTACTTCATCACTCCCGGGTATCCTCACTCACTACAGTTTCTTTCCAAGATACTGCTTTCCAGGCTGTAGTCACTTTGCCCTGGAGAACTTGAGCTGCTTGTGTTCACTATTCGCCACTTTCTTCTTTGTCGCACTCTTCCATGTTATAGTACTACCTTGATGTTTAGATAACAATATTATGTGCTCATATTCATTGGTGTGATTTTTACTGTCTGACACAAACAGTATGTGTACAGACATTCCCACATTGTCACTAACGTCATTGCTCACTCCTCCCCCTCACATTTCACTTCCACCTTCTGAAAGAGACTGTTTCCATGTGAGGTTCAACTTTTAGGAGTTGCTTCAGGGATAATCTTCCTCAGTCATGGAATTTGTTTTGTTGTTTGTGGCAAAACTACTTTGCCTTGATTCTTAAATAATGTAGAGGGCCAGCCAAATAGCTCAGCAGATTAAAGTGTCTGCTTAGGCAGACGCAGGGACTGGGATTCAACCCCTGGCCTGCCATGCCAGACCCACCCCCTGGACCTGCTTAGGTGATTGAGACTGGGCATGGTGGTGCACGCCTGTAATCCTGGCCCTGGGGAGGCAGCAAACAGGCACATTACAAGTCCGATCTACATAGTGAGACTCTTGTAGACCCTACAGTTTCTCTCCAAGATATTGTTTTTCAGACTGTAATCACTTTGCCCTGAAGAAGTTGAGTTGCTTGTGTTCACTGTTCACCATTTTCTTTGTTGTACTCTTCCATGTTATGGTACTGCCTGATGTGTGTATGTATGTGTATATATATATATATATATATATTTTTTTTTTTTTTCTTTTGTCAGAGCCAGGGATTGAACTCAGGTCCTTGCACTTGCCAGGGAAGTACTTATTCCCACTGAGCCATCTCCCCAGACCCTATATATATATTATTTAAAATTTAAAATAATAATAATAAATAAAGTAGAAAAATATTGTAAGTAGACAGTGACTTGAGGTTAGCACACCAAAGATATCCTCTCTGCACTTATTATAACAAGTTTACATGTGATCTCCACAGTCACTAGGTGAACACAGCTGCCTAAGATTTAAAGAATTCCACTGTAACCTGATTCTAATACATGTTTAATATAAAAATGTAATTTTAAATGAATTTTACAATGCATAGCATTTTACTTCTAAAACACAAAACTAAGTCTTCGCATTGGCTATTCAAATCAGTGATCTTTTTGTGGATGTATTCCAAGGGTCTCACCATAGAGAAACATATTTGCTCTTTTTTTATGTAGAATATAAATAGTCTTGAAAGTCTCAGTCTTGGAAAAAAAAAGCAGAAGCAGTACAGTAGAAGAACACAGCTCCAGTATGTCAAGTTTTGGTTTAAAACTATCTAACATGTAACTACCTTAATGTAAATGTGCTCTGGTAAACAGATAATTCATAGAATAAAATGTAAAGTAGTGCTTAAAAACAGCAGATTTTTCACACAAGATGAGTTGAAAACATACATAATGATTCTGTGCATTTCCTTATTTCATTTCCATTTTTCCTGCGTAGTTTTCGTAATTATGCCAGCAACAAGCATTCCCAGACTTTCTCTCTTTGCAAATGTTCTTTTTTTAACCTGCCATAATTGGCAATCTTCAAATGAAATATCAAATTTATTTTTGTAGTCCAGATAGCTTATAGACATTTTGACAGTGACCTGAAATAAAAACCGGACTCTTGAGGACACTTTGAGATTCAACTTTCTTCCTTTTTAAAAATCTCCTCTGCCCCTCTCTACCTTCCTCCTTTGCTTCCTTTTCCCTTCCATTTCATGAGTTGATGAGATCACCTTTTTTTCAAGTAGCAAAACAATCTTCTTTTTACAGACTCCTTTCCAAATAGTCACATTCTTAGATACTAGGGATGAGGGCTTCAATATATGGATTTATAGGGAAAATTGCTCCACTAAGAGCAGATAAGCTTCTCCCAAGAATCCAGGGAAGAAAAAATAAACACAAACACTTTTAGTGTATTCTGTTCCAAATGTCTACTGAAGTGAACAAAGTGACAAAATGTTGCTGTGACATCATTTAAGAATGTCTAAGCAGAGCTCAATTTCTCCCTCTCAAGCTGATCCCCCTATACCCATTGGTCACATAAAAGCACTCCTTGAGGACTGAGGAAGAAAATGTGTATTTTTCTTTTTGATAAAACCCTATCATATTTTATAATCTTTGATGCTTTTTTTTCATGCCCATCTCATTTGTTCTCATAAAATTACATGAGGTAAGTGGCTTTTCTGCCCCTTGGTATATAGAGAGAAACTCCAATTAAGAGGGTTACATAGCTCGCTGCAAATAACAAGGCTGACAAATGGAGCACACTGATTGCAGGCCACTCATTGGATTGAAAAACACTCATGTTCTTGTCTGCAGGCCCTAAGCATGTTGTTTCTGAAAAACACATTATTTACTGGGGCCAGGGAGACAGCTCAGTGGGATAAGTGCTTGCCTAGCAAGCACAAGGTTCTGAGTTCAATCCTTAGTACCATCAAATAAATAAATACATACATACATTACTGGATACTGTGGGGTCCTTAGTTTTGCCTTTATAGTGAATGAGTATGAGTCTTTATAATGAGTGTTAGGAACTTGCTTTGCTATCAGAAATACATGGGTGTGAATGCTAGCTCTGCCACTCGCTAGGCTTGTTCTTTGGGTACATTTTTCTTTCATTCCTTCCTATAGCAATGTTTTCACCAAGGATCAGTTGCTGATTTAGGTTGTGGGAACAAAGCAATACACAAGAACAGACATAAACATCTCTCTCATAGCACCTACGACCAGTGATGAAGATGGGAATAGGTGGGCTCCCAAATTATGCAAAAGAGACACAGACACTGGGAAGAAACTGATATAGAGAAGAGACTGATACTGCAGAATGATTCTGGGGAGAAGGGAGAGATAATTAAAATAGGATGGGGAAGGCCTCTTTTAGGAGATGAGCTCTGACCTGCAACCTGACTGGCAGACAGGAGCGGATGAGGACAGTGGATAGAGTGGATGAGATCAGGGCACTGGATCAAAGTTCTAGCCCATCCTGAGAGCCTTACTAAGATGTACAGTAAATGGGAATTAAAGTTTTTAAATTTAAAAGGAATCTAGATATTCAAAGACATGGGGCCAAGAAAAATATGTTCAGAGGTTCTAGGACAAGATTGCTTTGAGGTTCCAAACAAAACTAAGGTCCCAAGGCTATAGCATAGGGGAGAGGAAGATTGGTGTAGGAACAAATAAATAAGCCAGACTACTAATTCAAGGCTTCTAGGTCAGGGTAAGGAGTTGAATTTTATAGTAAACAAAATCAGAATCCAGTAATTCTTTAAGCAAGAGAGTAACACCTGATTTATACTAAGCTTAAGTTTCCTTACCTGTAGAATTCTTGTAATAATAGCAGCTATTCAATGGATATTTCAATAGACTTTGAAAACAGTATGTTTGATAATAATTCAGTGCATGTTACCTACTAAATAGTGGCAGACATTGTCTATATACTTGGCAATTTCAGTTTTTACAATGTTAATTTAGTCTTCATGTATTTTTGGTCTTTTTAAAATATGGTGTAAATCTTTAAGCACAAAAAAATATCTAAATAATGTATGTTCTACTCTACCCTTTCAGAGATAAGCATAGTTTCCCATGGTTTAACTATAGGCTGCCTTTTGACTGCCTTCTAAAGAGAAAAAGTAAATCCAAAGTGTAACTTTATAGTGCAGAAGCCTTAAAACACTGCCTGAATGAGAGACCAAGATAACAACCATGATGGGTCATGTCAAGAACATGTGCCTGAGATATCATACAATCAATGACCTTTTACATCTGTAGTCTGCTTCCCCAACAAAATATTAAAATAGAAGACAAACAGAAGATAAAATAGAAGACAAATGAAGCATCTAACTAATGCTTCTCAAAACTATCAAAATCATAAAAAATAAGGAAAGTCTGAAATATTAGCACGATGGAGCCTATGGCATGGCCTAAGGAGAAAATGATGACTAAATATGATATAATAGGCTGATTGGGATCCTGGAAGAGATAAAAGGCATTAATTAAATAAAGGTCTTTAATTAATGATAGTATATAGGTAGTCATTCATTAATTATAACAAATACACCACACTAATGTAAAATTTGAAAAATTGGGGTGATTGGTTGCCGGTAAATGAGAACACTCTTTAGCACCTCTTCAATATTTTAGTAAAAGTGTTCTAAATTTTAAAAATATTTTTTTAAAAACTCAGTGTACCATCTTCATCTCACAAACTTTGGTGAATTGATTTATATACCCCACACTTGGAAATATCTAAAATGAGGATTTTTGAATACAATGTCATAGTAAGCACACTGATTAGAATATATAATACTCATAGTTTGCCTAAAAACTCTAAACTGAAATAGACACACAGATTTCCTGCAGATCTCATTTTGCAGACTTTACCTATAAAGTGTGGAGGTGTCTGCTGCATTGGGACTCAGCCGTCTTCGTAGAAGTGGAGCATTTAAGGTACTAGAAGTCAAAAGTTTTTCTCTCCACTGTTTCTTCTCTCCATTTAGGTTTTTCAACAGGCTTCTGTCATTTACTCTGAAATCTCCAGCCATGGTTATAGCTCATCAAACTATTCGTCTTTCTCCTGGACTCCATAGTGAGATTACCTTTCCCACTCAGCCTTGGCCACAGTGGCTTAAAGTTGGATGTGAGCACACTTGACCCTCTGCACTTCCTGGACAGCCTCCCTCATGCACTCTGCTTATATAAGGTCGTCCATGCTCCTTACCCTTATGCTGACCACATCTCCATGCCCTGAGTAGCTGGGGGAACCTCTTATTAAAGCAAATAGGACTCCCATTAGCCGAGGTCCTTAGCTGATGTGCGAATCCTCCAGACCTATCCGGAACTGCCTTGGATTTGTTACTCTATTTGCCTTCCCGAATGAATGTTATGGTGCACTGCTTTCCTATAGCCTTAGTATGTTAAAATTTCCTTGAAAATGTTTCTGACCCAATTTCTTTTTAATTTTTTTTATTTTAAAGAGAATAATAAAACAATAAAAATGATACAGAATTTCAAAACAAGATGATAGGAAATTAAAGTGGTTATTATATTGCAATTATCTTCACAGTAGTTGCTCAGAGTAACAGACATAGGATATAAGATTGATCAAACAATATAAATATTAACTGTTACTTTTAATTAACTAATATAAATTAGTTTAACTATCATATATATATATATATATATATATATATATATATATATATATATATATATATATACACATATACACACACACACACATATATATATATTCTTTTTTCTTTGACCTAAACCCAGTTGTTCTTTCCTCTTAAACCAATTTCTTTCCCTTTCACAATACCTATTGTACCTTTCAGATCTTATTTACTCTTTCAGTTTCTTACACTAGGGAGGCAGTACGATGTTTACATGTACGAGTCTGATTTATTTCACTTAGGAATGTGGTCTCTAGTTGCATACAGTTACCTATAAAAGCCTTGAGTTTAATTTCTGAAAATACAAAGTCTTTCATAGATAATCTATAGGAGACATTCATGTACCTGAAAGGGACCCTCCACTTTGCTGGGATATTTTGCAGTTTTCATCTGCATCTGTCTTCAAGCCTTTCTTTTGAACAGCAGTTCAAGGACTGCTGAGGTAGATTGCCCTCTGGTTCAGAGATGAATATCTAGGAAATGGACACAGGACTCTCCTAGAAGCTCTCACCTAGGAACATTCATCCTAGAAATTGTGTTTAGCCTGTGCAGTGCTCTCAGTGCACTATGCTTCTCTCATCAAAGTGTTTGTCTCATTGTATATTTTGCTCAGCGTCTTCCAAGGCACCACATGCTGTCTCGTTCAGCTTCTTGTCCCCAATACCAAACACTACAACCGGCTTCAAACAGGTACTCAGGGACTTGAAATAATTGTTCTTTGGGTGAGAAGAGGGATTTCTAAACTATTTTGATACAGGTTTGATATTTTCACTGTTGTATAGAAGTAGTGCTCATTAAACAACATCCAAAAACTACAAGTAGTTTCTTAGCCCCAAGTTAAGAACTGTTCCCAGGGTAACACTGTCAGTCAACAGTACAGCCAGCTAAGCTCCAAAACAGTGTTCTGAAGTCTACTGTGGGGATGGGATACTTTCCTCTGTGTGGAACTCTAGCTGGAGGCAGGAGCTCTGATTCACAGCAGTGACACAGTATCACCCAGGGCCTGCTGGTTGCACCTGCAGTCCTGACCTCTTCCCAGTGCCAACACAAAAGACTGTGGTCACTGTCTGTCTTTTCATGGTACAAGATAATGATTATAAACTGTTTCAGGACCAGCTAAAAAATAGTATTGACCCCATTTAAGTCTACACAATTTTTTAAATATTCTTTTTCAGCTCTATTTAGTTTTGGCAAAGGAGAAAAACAGTACCATGATTCTATTACTATGATTCTTTTGTGTATGTCACAGACAGTAATATTTCAAAAAGATGAAGTAGTGACCTGGAGAAGCAGTGGTTTAGTAGATAAAGGCAAAGGCTTGGGAATTTGCTAGATCTGAATTTTACTTGAGATGCAACACCATCTAGCTTAGCTGTACAGTTTTGTCTCAAAGTTCTGCTGACAACGAAGGTAATTCTGAGCCTCACTGTGGGGTTCTACTGTTTGTAATATATGATTTGTTCCCATGCTCAAGTTTTGAAGATCAGCACAGTGTTTCCCTGACTTGGAATGTGATACTAAATGCTTTCAAGACTTGCAAGCATATTGTAAGATAGGCAGCTGACCTTCCAAGTGTTCATAATCTAAGCCCCATCTAAGACCTTCCAGTGTGCATGGAAGCTCTCATGCTTAATTGAACAAACAGATGTTCTAATAAAATGCCAAAATAAATTTCTACAAAAAGCAGCTAGAGTATCTTTCTGGCCTGAGCAGGGTGCCACATGCCTGTAATCTCAGCCATTTGGGAGACTGCAGCAAGAGGATTGAAAATTCAAAGCTAGCTTGGATAACAATATGATCATATGTCAAATAAATAAATAAATAAATAAAGAAGGGCTGTGAATGTAACTTAGTGGCTGAGGGCACCTAGATTCAATCCCTAGAACTGAAAAATAAAAATGTACCTTTCCAAAAAATCTTGGATCATGGAAAAAGTGGGTACTCAAGATGTGTGGAAATTCAGTGGGAGCTGGGATCAGAGATAACTTCTGTGCTCAGGGAGTATTGTGGCATACAGCCTGCAGTAGGGCCATCACCATAATGGAGAAAAATTTCTAAGGTGTCCACATACCATAGAAATCCCCGACTAAGCTCACAATGATTCCTCTTGGTCCAGGCACTTCATTCTCATGCTCTACTGGTCCTACTGGTAACATTTCCAAGCTCCTGTCTCCCATGCTAGGAATCTTTACTTCATTCTCAACTTTCTGCCCTCACACACAGCATTACCATGTTCTGCAGCTTCAACCTGCAAAAGGAATCTAGACCTGCAGAGATGCCTCCCCTCCTCTCTCCCCACAGCCACTGCCCTGATGGTGTGCACAGCAGTTCTCTGAACTTGAAATCGCTAGTCAGTTCTGCCTCACTCCCCTTCTTAATAAAGTCATCAGAACATTACAGTCAGAAGACTGGCTCTCCTTCAGAGAAGCCTGGGTTTTCTCATTCCTTCTCTTAAGGACTTCTGTTTCAAGTGGAAAAATACACATAAATAAGGTGATTCGTGATGCAGTGTATGATCAGCTACTAATCAGGAAATTTGTTCATTTTATTTTGATTTTATGTAAAAAACATCTAAATCTGATTATAGGACAGTATTTTGGTTCTTAAGCTATAAGCATAATTACTACTATTATGAACTCACCATCCTTTTTTATCTGTATCATGAAAATAATAATATGGACATTTAATGGCTTTTGTGTGGAATGAGAATGAGTTAATAGGAAAATGCTTCTGCAAAAAAGATGAAGCCTTCGGGTGGGCTGATGCTCAGCAGTCTAAAGCGCCTGCTTAGGCAGGCGCAGGGATTGGGCTTGATTGCCAGAATGCTCTGCCGGCCCCAACCCTGGGGTGCACTGAGATGGCGAATGAGACTGGGCGTGGTGTCACATGCCTGTAATTTCAGCGCATGGGAGGCTGAAAACAGGAGGATCATTATGAGTCCGACGTACACAGTGAGACCCTGTAGGCCCTGTCCTAAGTTCATTTTTAAAAAGAACGATGTAGCCTTTAAATCTCTTCTCAAGTGCTCATTCAGTGACTACATGAACATACTGAATTATCTACCAGGTATTACAATAATGGAAAAAATATTTTAAGACTTGCTGCTTGCTAAGGAGGACCATATAATGCTGCTCTTCTGACAACACAAACACATATTACTGGATATTAATTAACTTCACTACTTTATGGTATCAGGGTCAAGACAAGTAAATAAATGCCTAAAACAGAACATGAAACTGACCTGTGAACAGCCTTGTCTGGCCTAACAATATTTCTCCCCAGAATATTAAAATTTTGTGCAGTTCATGTTAAAACATTTTTTTCATATTTCAAAGTTTTTCTAGTGATGCTATTTTTTTATTTCATAATGTTCCAAACCTAACATCCTAAAAATATGTAGCAGAATCTGTATAGAATTATGTTACATTGTTTTCAAATAATTTTATGAGAGCCAGGTAATAAGAAAAATGCACACCCTCAGAGATATAAAGAGATATAAAGTTACAGCAACTGCAGATACCTTGGTGAACTGAAGCCACTTTTTTATTGACTCATGGGAAATTTTTTTTTTTTTAATTTTTAAATAATTTTATTGAGAAACAAATAGCAATGAAACAGTTTCAAAACTGATTAATAAGACAGCTTTAATAATTAATACATTGCACATTATTGTCTTCTTAGTAGTTATTCATAGTACAAGATGCAGACAGGATATTCTGTCCACAAGCACTATTAGTAAAAGTCTTTCTTCTCACTTAATTAAGAGAAAG
>PVKA01005706.1:13142-88702 GCA_004027165.1 Ctenomys sociabilis
AAAAAAAAAAAAAAAAAAAAAAAAAAAAAAAAAAAAAAAAAAAGAAAGAAAAGAGAAAGTAACTGTATATCTATCCTAACTCTTTTGAATATACAGATACAAAATGGTCCTTCATTTGTATTCCCTTTTTTTCTTTAGTTTTGACAGAGAAGGGTATTCCATTGTCCTATAAATATTGTAAGTGCATGAATTAAGCAAAATATTTCAATATAGTTCAGTAGTCCATAATAGTAGTGGGTTATCCTCTGAATGCACTTTAAAAGCAAGTCTCATTGACCTTTTTCCTTACTATTAAAGAGATCTTCATAATAGGAACTTAGAAAATACAGACAAAAGAAACAAAATATTTATATTTTCAGTTGTTTGCAAAACCAAAAAAACAAAAAGAATAGTATCACACATTTCTGTACAAGCTGGTATTATTACCTAACATATAATGAATATTTTCCACATCAGCAAATATATTTATATGATATTTTATTTTATTTTATTATTTTAATTTTGTTTTATTGAAGTGCAAATATCAATGAGACAGTTTAAAGATAACTTGACAACATGGATTTCATAAATTAATACATTGCAAACTGTTTTCATAATGTTTTCGTATCATAAAAGGTGTATACATGACATTATAATTACAGACATTATTATACCATATGTCTCTTATCAGTAAATTAAGAGAGTGTAGCCATTTGCATATCTTATTTTTTATGCCTGAATTACATCAAAGATTCAATAATTAAAACTTTCTACCTTGTTACTTTCCTAGTGGTTGTCCATAGTACTAGAAGCTGACATAATATCCTGTCCAACCACCATTAGTGCAAATCTTGCCCCTCATAGAATTATGTAGAAGCACAGCGTTATCTATCCCAACTGTACTGTACATACACACACATCATAATTCTTCCATTCTATACCCCTTCCTTACTCTACACCGGTCAGAGAAGGGCACTCCATTGTCATTCAACTAACTTAGGTGCTTGAACTCAACAACACAATCCAACACAGTCCAGCATTCCACAATAGTGAGTTATCCGAAGATGTTGTCGACCATAGCCATTTACAGCTCAACTTAATATTATGGCCCCGCGATGTATACTTCATTTTTATACTTTTCTGCTGGATGGTTAAGCCCTAGATAGAGCATGACTTATATGCCAACACATGTACTTTATATTTCTTATGTGGTTAGTGAAGTCCTCTCAGGGTTTTTCTTGTAGTCCTGTACCTTATTCTGTAGATCCTTTGTTTGTGTCATCCATGTGGATGAGTCACGGTCAATGCTTGACCAGTTTGCTCTCTGTGAGAGCTTGAGAGAAAGTTTTTTCTCCATGTCACTCTCCCCAGGCACACTATAGAACTTCGATCTCTTTCCTCTGTGGCTCCATAATCTCCTTGTTCAGAAAATTTAGACCTCACCTGAGTTTCATGATGTTGCAGGACAGGTTCTCCTAGGTCCTGAGTCTTCGCTGACTTTGAAAGGCTAGGGCCAAAATGTTCGCTGGCCTTGTGGCTCTTCTATTTCTCCAACTTTGATCTGTGAACTTAGGTTGTTAACCATCCAGAAGAAAAGCTGATTAGTATCCTGCAGCATATGCCATTCACTTTGCCTTATCAGACTCAAATGATTTTAGTTGTTGTACGTTTCCATTTGTATTTTGACTTTTCGCTTCTCATACTAGGGAGACTATACAATATTTGCACATGTATGTCTGGTTTATTTCATTTATGAGTATATGTTCAAGTGGAATCCACTTCAATATAAATGCTTCAAATTTATCATTCTTAATAGCTGAGTAATATTCCATTATATAGAAATATCACATCTTTTTCAACCATTCCTCATGTGATGGACATCTTGGTTGTTTCCAAGATTTTGCTATCACACATTGTGCTGCTATAAACATAGGTACACATATATCACTATGATACAATGTTTTCAGTTCCTCTGGGAAAATTCCCAGTAGGGGGATAGCTGGCTTGAATGGAATTTCTAGTCCTACTATTGTGAGGAGTCTCCACACTGATCTCCACAATGGTTGTACCAGTCTACATTCCCACCAGTGGTGGAGAAGTGTTCCCTTTTCCCCACAACCTCTCCAACATTTGTTGTTGGTTGATTTCCTTATGATCAAGAGTTGATCCCAGTGGAATGAAAGCCACTGAGATGGTATCTCAGTGTTGTTATAATTTGGATTTCATGGATGGCTAGCGATGTGGAGCTTTTTTCATATATTTATTCGCTTCTTTAATTTTGTCCTCTGAGAAATGTGTATTCATCTCAGATGCCCATTTCTGAATTGGGTCTTTAAATTTGAGGGCCCTGTTATATCTTAGTTCTTTATATATTCTAGACAGTAGACCTCTGTCTGACTGCTTATTAGTTAGGATTTTTTCACAATTTGTGGGTTGTCTTTTCACTCTGTTGACAATTTCTTTCGATATGCAGAAGCTCCTTAAGAAGAGTTGATCCCAGTTGTTGATTCTTTCAAGAGCTTCCCGTGCGAATATATGTTTGTTCATGAACTCTTTACCTACCCCTATGTCTTCAAGAGTTCCTCCTACTCTCTCTTCCAGGAGACTGAGTGTTTCTGTTTTAATGTTTAGATCTTTAATCCATTTTGACTTTAACTTAGTGCATGGTGATAGAGCTGGGTCAAGTTTTAGTTTTCGACATGTAGAAAGCCATGTTTTCCAGCACCATTTGTTAAAGAGGCTATGTTTCTTCCAGTGAGCTTGTGTAGCCCCTTTGTCGAAGATAAGATGGCTGAATGTTTTCGTAGATACCTCTGCATCTTCTAATCTATTGCACTGATCCTCAGGTCTATTTTGTTGCCAATACCATGTTGATTTTATCACAGTGGCTTTGTAGTATAATTTCAAGTCAGGAATTGTGATGCCTCCTGCCTTGTCTTGATTGGCCAAGATTGCTTTTGCTATTCTAGGTCATTCGTGGTTCCCAATCAAATTTAGGAATGATTTCTCTAGGTCTGGGAGGTATGCTGGTGGCAGATTGATAGGGACTGCATTAAATCTGTACAGCAATTTTGGGAGTATGGCCATCTTCACGATGTTGGTTCTTCCTATCCAGGAGCATGGAATATCTTTCCATTTTCTGAAGTCCTCTATAATCTCTCTTCTTTGGGTGTTGTAATTTTCCGTGAAAATATATTTGACTTCCTTGGTTAAGTGTATCCCAAGATATTTCATTTTCTGCTTTGCTACTGCAAAAGGTATTGTTTCTATTGTTTCCCTTTCAGTGTTCTTGTTATTTCTGTAGAGGAATGCTATTGACGTTTGAGTATTGATTTTGTATCCTGCTGTGCTACTGAATTTCCCTATCAGTTCTAGTAGCTTCTTGGTGGAATTTTTGGCGTCTTCCAAGTAAAGTATCATGTCATCTGCAAATAGTGATAATTTAACTTCTTCTTTACCTCTTCTTATTCCCTTTATTTCTCCCTCTTTTCTAATGGCTGTTGCTAAGGATTCCAAGACTCTATTGAATAGGAGGAGTGATAGAGGACAACCTTGTCTTCTACCTGATTTAAAACTAAAAGATTTCAGTTTTTCCCCATTTAGGATTATATGCGCTTTTGGGTTGTCATAGATGGCTTTTATCAAGTTAAGATAGAGTCATCTATTCCAATTTTCTGTAGGAACTTGAACATGAATGAGTGTTGGACTTTGTCAAAGGCTTTCTCTGCATCAATTGAGATGATCATGTGGTTTTTAGATTTCAGTCTATTAATATACTGTATTACATTTATAGATTTTCGAATAATAAACCATCCTTGCATCCCTAGGATGAATCCTACCTGGTTATAGTGTATGATCTTCTTGATGATTTGCTGTGTTCTATTTGCCAGGATTTTGTTGAGTATTTTTGCATCTATATTCATGAGGGAGATTGGCCTATAGTTTTCCTTTTGGTTGTGTCTTTCCCTGATTTTGGAATCAGTATTATACTTGCCTCCAGAAATGATTTTGAGAAGGGCCTGGGATATAGCCCAGCAGAATAAGCACCTGCCTGGTAAGCTCAAGGTCCCAAGTTCAATCCCTGGTACCGCGAGAACAGAAATGATTTTGAGAGAACTGTTTTCTTTTCAACTTCATTGAAGAGTTTGTGGAGTCTGGAGATTATGTCTTCTATAAATTTCTTGTAGAATTCAGGTGTGAATCCATCAGGACATGGACTTTTCCTTGTCAGTAGGCTTTTTATTGGGTCTTGTATTTCATTGCCTGTTATTGGCTTATTGAGAGTTATTATATCTTTTTGATTCAGTTTTGGTAATTTGTACCTTTCGAGGAATCTGTCCATTTCTTCTGTGTCTTCTATTCTGTGAGCATAAAGATTCTTGAAGTAACCATTGATAATCTTCTGAATTTCTGCTGGGCCTGTGGTGATTTCACCTTTTTCATTCCTTATCGCTTGTACTTCAATTTTCTTTTGCCTCTTTTTGATGAGGTTGGCAAGAGGCTTATCAACTTTATTTAGTTTTTTAAAGAACCAACTTTTTGATTTGTGGATTCTTTGAACTGTTTTCTTCATCTCAATTGAATTAATTTCTGCTCTAATCTTTATGATTTCTTCCCGTCTTTGTGCTCTGGGTTATGTTTGCTCTTCTTTTTCTAATTGTCAGAGGTGCAACATTAGGGTGCCAATTTGTTCCTGTTCTGTTTTCCTAATGTGTGAGTTTATAGCTATGATTTTCCCTCTACGAACTGCTTTCATCGCATCCCATAAATTCTGGTAAGTTGAACTTGAATTTTCATTGAATTGTAGATATTGTTGAATTTCTTGTTGAATTTCTTCTGCAACCCATTGATTGCTGAGTAGGGTGTTGTTTAGTTTCCATGAATTTAGTGGGTTTTTCTGGTTTCTTTTGTCATTTATTTCCAATTTCATTGCATTGTGGTCAGATAGTATGCATGGGATAATTTCTATATTCTTGCACATACTTACACATGACCTCTGGACTAGTATGTGGTCTATTTTGGAAAATGACCCGTGTGCAGCTGAAAAAAGTGTGTATTCAGCTGTGGTTTGTTGGAACACTCTGTATATGTCCATCAGGTCCAATTGTTCCAAGCTCTGGTTCAGTTCTGCAACTTCCTTGCTAATTTTTTCTGGTTGACCTATCTTTTTGAAATAAGGGTGTGTTAACATCTCCTGTTAAGATTGTGTTCTTAGACATTAAGTGTTTCATGTCCCTTAAGGTTTGTCTTACATAGTTGGGTGCTCCTGTGTTTGGTGCATAAATATTTATGAGTGTTACTTCTTGCTCTTGAATTTTTCCCCTGACCAATATATAGTGGCCTTCTTTGTGTCGTTTGATCATTCTTGGTTTGAAGTTGAGACTGTCTGAGAACAGAACTCCTACTCCTACTTTTTTCTGAGGTGTTGAGGCATGTAGTATTGTTTTCCATCCTTTGACTTTGAGCCTATGAATGTCCTTTTGAGTTAAGTGTGTTTCTTGTATACAGCATATTTTTGGATTTTGTTTCCTAAACCATTGTGCCAGTCTATATCTCTTAATTGGAGAACTGAGTCCATTTACACTGATGGTTATAATTGAAATGTTCTGAGTTATGTTTGCCATGATATTTACCTGGTTTTGCTTACTCCTTTGTAACCTGTGTTTAATAGTCTGTCCTGTTTAGTGGGTTCCTTCCATTCTCATTCATGGAGTTCTGGTCATTGTGATCTCTCTCTAGAACATCTTTCAACAGCCTGTGAAGGGATGGCTTTGTCATCATGAAATTCTTTAGTTGTTCTTTGTCGTGGAAGTATTTCACTTCTCCATCAAACTTGAAAGGGAGTTTTTCAGGGTATAATAATCTGGGCTGGAATTTGTTTTCATACAGGACTTGAAGAACTCTGCTCCATGCTCTCCTTGCCTTCATTGTTTGTGTAGAGAAGTCGGCTGTAACACTGATGGGTTTTCCTTTGAATGTGAGCTCCTTCTTCTCTCTAGCAGCTTTCAGTATATTATTTTTGTGTTGAATTTCCGGGATCTTAACTATTATATGTCTCAGTGTGTTTCTACTTGGGTTGAAGTTATTTGGTGTTCTGTATACTTCGGTGACCTGAATGTTGGATTGTTTCCTCATATTTGGGAAGTTTTCTGCACTTAATTCTCCCCAAATTCTTTTTATGTCATTTATATTGACTCCTTCATTCTCTTTGATACCAATTATTCTCACACTTTTCATGCTGGCATCATCTTGCAGGTGATGGATTATTTTTTCCTGCATTTTCATTGTTTTTAAGAGATCCTTTCTCACCTTTTCACCAGCTGCTCTGGCATCTCCATCTGCGACTCTGTCTTCGCTTTTACTCAAACAGTTTTGTAGACATGTGATTCATATTTTTAGTTCTTCTGTATCTCTTTGACTGTGTTTCATGTGTTCTATTTCTTTTGTGTATTGCTCATTCAAGGAATCCATCATATTTCTAATCTCTTCAATTTTGTTATCCATGTCTTCTTTAGAGGTAATTATTAATTCTTTTTCTGCAGTGTTTCTTCCAAGTTGGGTTTCCTCTGAACATTTCTGGACTTGTTTCTGTATTTCAGATTCTATGATTGCAAAAAATTCTTTTTTTCAAAGAATTCTTTTTTAATTTCAGAACTCATTTCTGCTTTGAGTTCCTCATGATCTTTCTGCTGTTGTTTCTTTGCTTCAGATGCTGTTAATTCATATATTTCAGCTGGAATAGTGCTCTCTGCACTTGTTCTGGGTGAGCATAGTTTTTCCTCCCAGTGTTTCTGGAATTCATTCTTTATTTCATATACTATGTATTCCTATATTTCTCTTTTAATCTGGGAAATTACTTCCTGTTTTATTTCCTCTATAGCTTTCTGCTGTTGTTCCTTTGCTGCTGTATCTGTTAATTCATTCAGTTCAGCTGAGCTAGTGTCCTCTGCCCTTACCGGTGGACTCGAGGTCAGGATTGTGTTTTTCCTCTTCTCTTTTTCATTTTGTATAGCACTGACCTTTGACCTTTGGTATGCAGCTTTGGTGCAGCTATAACCTTAGCTTGTTATGAGATTCGGGTGCCAGTCCAGTAAGTTTGAGATTATCTAGGTATGCCTATCCTGCATCTAGCTGTTGTGTTCAGTTCCTTTTTTGCTGCAGCTCCTTTGGTTCCCCTCTGTTGTTTCCCTGTTGAGGCGAGCACGAACCGAACTGGGATGCAGAGCAAGTAATGAAAATTCCCTATCTTAGCTGGCTTTGGGGCAAGGATCCGGAAAATTGCTGGGGTCAGCCCTCCAGTGTCAGGCAGGTAACTCTCTAGGTGGGCGGGCCTATGCTTTGGTGGGTTTTCTGGGCTCACAAAATGATAGTGTATTATCTTATTCACCGAGTAGACTGTACTGGGTCAGCCAGCCTGTGCTGGGTCCAGGTCTACAGGCCGGAACCCAAGAAGGCTGGGAAAGGTCCCTCAGGTGCAGCGGGCCTGGAGATCTCACTCACAGGCCAGGTTGTGCTGGATTTTGGGCCATGGCGTGGGACCGGGGATTGCTGAGAAATGTCCCTCTGGCATGGCAGGCTTGGAGTTCTCACTCCAGGCCAACCTGCACTGGGTCTGGGGCTGTGGGGTGGGACCGGCAATCGCCTAGAAATGTTTCTCTGGCACAGTGTGCTGGGAGCTCTCACCAGACCACGGGGGGCGGGGGCAGGGAATCCCTGGGAAATGTCTGTCCAGCATGGCAGGCCTGGAGTTCTACTCTCACTGAACTTTGATGCCCAGAAGATCAGGGAAATTACCACTTGGGGAAATTCCCACTGGCTCAGTGGGCTTTAGGTCAGGGGATCCAGGGAGGTATTGGTGAGTGGGTCCTGAGGTTTCATGCCGGTCACTGGTTTGGAGGGCTTGGGGACGGGGATCCGGGTAGTACGTGTGGGAAGAAGCCAAAAGCTCTCCGTCAGACTCACCACACACTCACTGATCTGGGAAGCCTGGTGAGTCATGCTAATTCGCACTCGCTGGGAGAGCTTGGCGCGAGATCCAGGAGGCTGCTGGAGTCAGCCGCTGTCTCAGGCTGGTCTCTGGCTGGGTGGCGTGGGCAGGATTGAGTAGGCTGCTGGAATGGGCTGCGCTGTCTTGGGAGGTCTCTGGGGCTGGGCAGGCATGGGTGGGATCGAGGAGGCTGCTGGAGTCCTCTGCGCTGTCTCTGGCTGTTGTCTGTGGCTGGGCGGGTGTGGGCGCGATCGAGCTTATACGATATTTTAATAAGTATGTAACAGTCTATATTACATGGACTGGATTATATCAAACCTTGTTTTTATAAATTTTGGTCTTAGGATTTCTTTGAAGATAAAGTTTATTGAAGATGCCAAAGAATTTTTATTACATAAGTTACATCTAATAATATTTATGTTATAATTTAAAAGTTTTAGTTTTTGCCCATATTAACAATAACATATCAATTGCATAATGTAAATCCATTTTATGAAACATAATTATAATTTCTTAAATTGAAGAAAACACTGAGGTGAGTGGCATTGTTTTACATTCTTTGAACAGATTTCTAAAGTCTGGCTTAAATGAAAACAGCTGTGTATTCATCTTCACTCCTATATCAATCTGCTGTGATGTCAATATCATGTAGCCTCCAGGAAACGCTGGATACTCATGAGAGAATAAGGATAAAAAAAGACAAATGATGTCATAATAATACTAAGAAAATATTAATGGCCTGGATTCATGAAAGTGTCTTAGGGACGCTCCTGACTGGGTCTCTAGGACCTTCATGACTTTCTAAATGCTCTGAGAATTGCCAATCTAACCACTGTTCAATCTGTGAACATTTGCACTACTTATAAACTACAAGTTGATAACAACAATGCCTTTAAGATATTTGAGTACATTTTAATAAGCTAACTGAATATCGTAATTCATTAGCATGTAACATAAATTTTAATGATAAAAATAGAAATCCACTACTTTCTTCTGTGGATTTAGAAGGTGATTTCTTAACATGTTCCTAAAGTTAGATTATTCCCAGTTTTAAACAAGGAAAAGACCCAGAAAACTTTAGCAATTGCTATTACTCCAAACAGTATATACATTCTAGAAAATATGGATTGGGTTAGAGTACAGGTGAGTAGTAGAGCTGAGTAAGTGTATAAAAATCATTATTTTAAAATTATACCAATATGTAAATATCATGATGATTTCTTAGAACTTACCTAAATAATTGTGATAGTTCAATCTTTCTAACTATTATCATTTTGTCTTCTAGATACTCAGGTGATTGTAGATGCAGCAATCAGATAAAAATTAAACACATAGAGGTACATGTTAGGGCTGGCCAAATAGCTCAGCGGATTAAAGCCCCTACTTAGGAAGATACAGAGACCAGGAGTTCAATCCCTGGGCCCGCCATGCCAGTCTCTCCCCTAGGGTGTGCTGAGATGGCAATTGAGACTGGGTGTGGTGGCACATGCCTGTAATTCCAGCTCTTGGGAGGGTATAAACAGGCACATCACCATGAGACTGATCTGTGTAGTGAGCTCCTGTAGACCCTGTAGACCCTGACCTAAACACAAAAGAAACAAAAAAAAAAAAATCCAAAAATATGTGTCACTTTTGATAGATGCTTTTTGCTGTATATTGTTTGTTTTTACTGTACCCCTTACTTCTATATCAGGTCCCTTTTCACACCAATGATTAGATTCTTTGACCTGTTTGATGGTAATAACAATGATAGTAATAATAATAGTCATTTACTTAGTGAGAAGTTCTTAAGTACTGTCTTTATATGGGTCTCTACTTAATTCCAGCAATAATTCCATGGGATAAGAATAAATTACCACAATTTTATAGAGAAAGAACCTGAGGTTTATAAAGAAGGTTAAGTAGAATGCTCTATAGCACAAGGAACTATGCCAGAAGACTAAACAAAAATGTGAGTGTGGTACAATTCGCAACACCCCTAAGTATTGTCACTATCTGGTCCCACATTTGTGAACTATTTTCCATAGAGAACAGCAGCTCTGGGCCCAGGTCCCATTTGACTTGGCTTTATAACTAGGATCTGGCCAGTGTTTCTCTTCTGTTCTCCCTGGCAACAAGCCATAGAGCAGAGCATAGACTGAGATTACTTCTCTCTTTTAAAACAGCATCTGTCATTTCAGAAAGGTTGGATTATACAGTGTGCTGGAAATTCAAAACATTTATTTCTACAGTTGATGTTGACCATTGGCCTGGATATCTACATCAAATTCTGGCATTAGGCCAGGTTTGTAGAAAGAAAACAATTTCCTGTGACAGCACTGAAGGGGATATGAGCACAACAACCCCATGGCAGTTATAGAACTTAAGGTTGGCATTTCTAAAAGGAGTGGAAATTTATAAAAAACACTTCTAAACTACTCTGAAAAGCTTTGGGTAAAAACGTCTATGTAAAAATAAAGGAATTTTATGGATAAACCTAGAAGAATATAACATATAAAGAGATATTAATTTCTTTTAACATGTGAGCAAAGTACAGTGAAATAAAGATATATTTATTTTCATAAAAGGTGTCATGTAGAACAGATATTATTTTAAGTTCTTTGCTCTTGGGAGGCCTGGGAAAACATGACCTGAATCCTAAATTCATAACCAAAGGAGGATCTAGTGCCTTCCCTACATTTTCTATGAGTTCTACAACATTCTGCCCCAGGTCGTTCTCTACCTCTTCATTGATGTGACCTCAGTCCCACATTATGTCAATCCAGGCAGTAAACTCAGCCCTATACCAAGTTCCACTTCCTGGATCCCACCCTCTATCCCCTGCCCAAATCCATCAGCAAGGACACTAGCCTTATCATGGTTTCTCTGCACAGTCCTTCACAGATTTCTCTGAACTTTTTAATATCATAGGAAAACCAACTCTACCTTAATTAAGCCAAGAGAGCTGGAGTTGTGCAAGATGTAGTCAAACACAATTCTATATTACACCCAACCAACTAACTATTAAGCAGCTGGACACAGTACTCCTCTAAATCCTCAAAATAACTTGACAAGATAGGTGGTTTTAGTCTGCATTTTACAAATAACACTGAGACATACAAAACCATCTTTCAAATGTGAGGCATAGGGAAGAAAAGGAGGGAGCATAGAAAACTAGTTTTTATGAGTAATAACACAAGGTCCAGATGTCTCATGAATTTAAGTAGTAAAATAAATAAGTCAAAATGAAGATGGACAGTAATGATCATCTTGCTTGCCTGAAAAACTCTCACTCATCATTAAGTTCCACCTGAAATGACAACTCTTCAGTAAACTCTCAGACTTCTCCAGATGCTGTCAACTCTTCAGTGTCCTCTCCTCCCATATCCTCTCACAGTAATATTTGTGTTTTTATTATAATAGATATGCTTATGTTTCTTTCTCAACCAGACTGTAAGCATTTGGACAGTAGTTTCCATGACTTGTTTTTTAGATCGTTCTAGGGGCAAGCTTGATGCTTCTCATAATGGGTGTGGTGCACTGCTTTGAATTAGCAATGCCCTCATTAGTACCACTTTAAGAAGAAAGTTGTTTTCAGTTTTTCAAGCTAAAAGACAGCAAATGCTAGAGCACCATAAAACAGCTCTTAAGCATTGAAAAAATAAAGATATGGGAAAGCGGAGGTTAGGAGGAATCGAAAGAGAAATACATCTCAGAAAACTTAAAAAAATGCAATAACACAAATTAGAGGCTTCTCTTGATTTATGTGATAGAACAGTGTCTGCAGAATTATGGTAAATTAACATCTTTGGTTTGATTGTTTAAAAGAAACTTTGGTAAGAATTTTCTTCAATAAGGCCACAACCATGCATGTGTTTTTGCTTTTTTCCTCTTTGGCAAGTTCTACAAGTGTAAGTATTTGAAACTTTTATCTAACACAAGTATTGGAAGGTATATCAGATCACATATCTTGTAGGAATATACATCTTATTGCACAACTGAGAATTACAAGGGTACAAATGGGAAGCCCGTCACTGGTTGGTGCTACTGCTTAACATGAGACCAGGGAAGCCCTACCCTCAGCATGACGAGTTAAAGTTTATTCCCCAAGCTCCTGCAGCATCTCTTCCCACTGGAAGAAGAGGGTGTGTCTACCCAGAGCCTGTGTCCTCACTTCTAGATCCAGGTCCTTGGAACCCTAGAACTCCCACATAATGGTCTAACCCTACTTCCAGGGCCACTTGCATAGCCTTTCCTTGGTCATTTGTGGGGTACATTGAACTGTACAAAAGGATTACCAATAAGTAGTGGCCACCAGGGCTTAGGGAGGCGAAAACCACCAAAAAGCAGTGGGAATTTCACCAACACAAGCTATCAAGCACCCTTACTAGGTGCAAGAACAGCAGAGGGACATGGACCACAGGCTGGTGCTGACTCTCAAAATGCTATGTTCTACTGTACTTCTTCAAGATAACAACTATCAACTCCCATCTGGCCTCCCCAGCCCTAACAGGACAACTTTCTTAAAGTGGAAAGACAGGCATGTTTTACATAGCAATTAGTTACACTAATTTGTAACTTAAAAATTAGGACAGGCATAGAAACTAGGCTTTCATTTATAGTCTTGCCCCCCTCACCAGGGCTCATGTTAAGAGTTGGTAATGACAGTAGTCAGCAAGTAAAATTGAGCTAGAAAAAAACCAAAAAAGACTAAGATACCAAAAAAAGAACCTTCCTTAAAAAATTCATCGTCAATATGCTCTTGGGGATAAGGACTCAGAACTTGCCCAAGAGCATATGACCCAAACAAATGTTTGTCAAACACTTTCAGGCTGAATTAATGGGGAACAAACATGCTCTTGGCATGCTCAATTCCATAAATAGCACCATGTATGTGATGTCATCTCAGGGACTCAGGGAAGCTCAGCATAACCGCACCACTCCCAGCCCAGGAGGGAGTCTGGGAGCACAGGGTCTGCACAGAGCCTCCTCTTGTCTCTGTTGCTCCAGTACTCTGGCCTCTTTGTGCTGTTAATGAGACCCTTGTTCTCTGGAATACCCAAGCTTGACTCCTCCTGTCCCCATGTTCCACCCAGAGCGATATACTGCATACCAGGAGGTCCCAGCCTGTTCTCTCCTTTTCAAATTCATGCAGAAGTCACCATGGATTACACCCCTGTAGGGGCACTTGTGACTTTTTCTTCCATACTATATGCAGCAACAACCTTTTACTTATTTTTGCTTTCCATGCCAGCACCTAGCACGGGATTTGGAGCCCAGCTGGCACAGAAGAACATTTGTTGAATATTCATTGAATGGGTTTTGGATGCTACAAAACGATTTTTAAACACTATCATATTCCTAAATTCCAACATGAATGCTTTGCCTTAAAAGTGTGGTTTCAGGCGACCTGGATTCTAACCCCACGATGTGCGTTGCTATTTCCTGCACGTGGGAATCTCACACCAGTCATTCTCAGTTTGCTCTCAGTGAGATGTAAGTGTTCATAACACCTGTCTTACTAAAGCTGTTGTGAAGATTTGTGGTGCTAACGTGTGCAAATCGGGAAGTGCTCAGAGCAACGTTTGGTACATCATTAGTGTTTGCTACGGGTGGGTCTTATGCTTAAACTTCTCAATGATCTTACACAGAAGGCATAGACATCCTTCAGTATTAATGGGCAGCTAGTTCCAGGTCCCTAGCAGAAAGCCAAATCTGAAAATGCTGAAGTCCCTTTTATAAAATAGCGTAGATTTGGGGAGCCAGGGAGATGGCTCAGTGGAATAAGTACTTCCCTGGCAAGTGCAAGGGCCTAAGTTCAATCCCCGGTTCTGCCAAAAAATAAATAAATAAATAAAATAGTGTAGATTTGCATATGACTTCCACAATCCACCTGTGTACTTCAAATCACCTCTAGTTTACTTATGTTATCTAATACAGTACAAATGCTACGTAAACTGTTCTGTTGTTCAAGGAATAATGGCCAGGAAAAAACAGTCCTTAAATGTTTGATAAAAGTGCAACCAAAAGAAAAAATCTCTGGTTGTTTGAATCTATGGATCCAGAAGCTACAGACCCAGAGGGCTTGCTGTATTATTTTCTCCATTTTATACATAAAGAAACCTATACTTGCAGGCCAGTCATGCTAGTACATGACTACAGTCCCAACACTCAGAAGGCTGAGGCAGGAGGGTCATCATGAGTTGGAGGCCAGCCTGCACTCACAGTTGAATTCAAGATCAGCCTGAACTACATAGCAAGACTCTGTCTCAAAAATAAATTAATTAATTAAATAACTCAAAGCACTGTATACTTCTGCTCATTCCTCTACCATGTAAATGATTACTTCAGTACAGTTGGTCAATAAATATTTCTTGAATTGCCTACATGTGAACTAAAATTCTTGCTCAAGCACCCTGAATTATCTAAGACTCATTTATGTTAACCATTGTATAGTAAATTTCAGCATTCATTGAAATGAAAGAAAAATACTTGGATTAATTCATAGGTAAGCAAGAAATTAACTAGAAAACTCTATTGTTCAAACATAGTGGTTGTTATTTATAATAATCCTTTGGAAAACTTGAAACTGGAAAATACTTCCTTGCCTTTTTTTTTCCCCATCCTGTACACACACTGATAAGTTAATACAGGGCAAGGCATGTTTGGGAAGGATATGAGTTAGCACAGAATTTTCATTCCAGGGGAAAAAAAGTATTGTATTTGTTTTGAGAAGAAATGTCATGTAAAAGTTACACAGATTCATAACCTTTAAACGGTGTATACTTTCTAAAGCTTAACAATGTCTTTTTGGCACAATTTCTCAGTCCTTTTTGAATGCTACAAATCATTATTTGGAAATTTATTCCACCTCGATTATGTAGATTCACTGTGTTAAACCTTAAATTTTTTTCTTTAGACTGTAGCTTAGGGCAGTGCCAAAATGCATCATGGTGACTTGGCTAAAAATACAAATTAAGGAATATAAATCAGATAGTTATTAAAATTTATGAGATTTTTTTGGAAATTGCAAGTTATTTGGGGGATGCTTTAAATGGCTTCAGTGAAATGTCTCATGGAAAGGAAGCCCCTCAGTAGATGTTAAAGATGTGTATAGTAAGTTCATAAATGAAGGATTTGACGGAAGCAAAAACCACACAGCTAAAATACATTGAGCACTTGTCACGTACCTGGAACAGAGCTGAGAGCATTTCACATTTTTCCATTTAACCCTCACAAAAGCATACAAGTGAGTGCTAGCAATGTAGGTACAAATTACACAGATGAAACAAGTGGGACTTAGCTTTCCCAAGTTCTCATGGCTAGTAAGTGGAAGAAGAGCATCCAGGATTTGAACTGGAAAAATGATATTCAATACAGAGTCTAAATTCTGACAGTTTTCTTTGGGTGCTTTCTCACTGGCTGTATTGCTTTTGTTCTTGTGTTACTAGGAATTGAACCAAAGGCTTTCTGCACATGTTGAAATTGTCTACCACTAAGCTCTGTCCCTGGTCCTAGATTCCAATAATCTTGTGCTGTTTGGTTCTTTCTAAAGAAACTTCTCTCTGCACTCCCAAAGTCAGAATGGGTTGCCCACTTGTTTCAGGAGCATTTAAGAAGTTAAAGATGTATGGAAAAGAGAATTTTCATATGTATAGTGTGTGTGATTCAGTGCTTATCAGAGTCATATGTAGAAGAATGCAACATCTGTCTTCACACAGCAAACCTGAACATCCACAGCAGGGCTTGCATCCCACAGCAATGCCTGTGCAAGTCTACGTACAGCATTGGCACCAAGAAGGCTCGGGTGGATATTCCACACCCCAAGCCATCCTGACGCACTTCAGCAGAGTGTTCTTACTCAAGTTGGTCATGAGTTAATTCACTGCAAGGGGTGACCTTGCTCATGACAGAGGTCAGAGGAAGAGGGAAATGTGCAGTTATGAGTCTTGAGGGGACTTCTCAAGCTAAGGCTCTGATCTGCTCAAAGGCATTTCTCTCTCAGTGGACTCTGGAAATTTAGTGTCCTGGATCTGTCATTCCTGTTTGTCTTCAGCTGGAGCCCTGCAGCTCTTCACCTGCCTAAGGATGCAAAGTTGAGCTGCTCTCAAAGCACTGATGCTGGCTGAGTCATAAATAGATGGCTTTCCTCAAAGTCTCTTGTTCAACAAGAGTAGTGTTGGTGAGCCTTCTTCTGAGCCTTCCTCTAGCCTTCCTCTAGATGTGTCCTAGAAAAAAAAATAAATACAGGAATGGGTAGGAACACTGGAGGAAAGCCAAGACAATCAGACAAAAATTGTAAGTCCATATGAGAGACAAGGTTGCCCAAAAGCTCCTAGAGCAAACTCAATCTATGCATGGCTATCAGTATTTAATTTAAAAATTATACAGGCAGCCGGGCGTGGTGGCGCATGCCTGTAATCCCAGCACTCGGGAGGCTGAGGCAGGAGGATTGTTGTGAGTTCGAGACCAGCCTGAGCTACAAAGTGAGCTCAAGGCCAGCCTGAACTGCATAGTGAGACCCTGTCTCAAAAAAAGACAAAAAAAAAAAAAAATTATACAGGCACACCTCTTTTTTTTCCTTAATTCTCTTAAATAAATTTAATTTAATTTAATTAAGAGAATTAAGGAAACTTAATTTCCTTAAGGAAACTTAAGGAACTTAAATTCTCACCCTGAACATGAAACACAGAACAAAAGCCAAAGACACAACTCCTGGAGCATCTATTAGCAGTGATATCAGAGGAACTAAGTCACAGACTGTACAGAGGGTGAGAGATGCCTGCACTTTTTCCACAAGGTTCCTGGTATATGTGAAAATATCATAACACTTTTACACAACTGCTAGACAAGTTAATGCTCCCAGTGGACCTTTTCTTCCTCAGTCTTATTAGTGAATCTCTACAGCAAGGTAAACTTTGTCCAAACCCCCAGATCTGAGAGAAGGTGAAGCTAGACAATACTTTGACACCTGCTTTGTCAGGTCCTTAGAAAGAGAGAGGAGTCACACTGAATGGGAAGGACACAGATGGAAGTGTAAAGCAGAGAGCTGTGATGTTCCCAGGAAAGAAAATAACCATGTCTGCAGTACAGGAAACCTTCAACAGGAAGCTGTTCAGATGTGTTGGGGATGCAGGAGGAGTAGGAAGAGGAAGTGCCTGGTAAATGCAGGAATAGGAAGAAGACAGCGCTGGAGGTCCTCAGTTTACATTTGTGCAGTAGAGTTGGGTCCTCATAATGGTCTGTGCTAATAAATTACTTCCCAACTCAGACCCTATAACATCAACATCTGCATTTGACTTCAGAGTTTATCTAAGGCTGTCATTCGTGTCACCACACTTCATTCTTACAACATCAGGCATAGAACAATATTGTCATTAATTCATTTGTAGATAAAATAAAAATGGAAGCCAAGGCAATAGCTTTGAGCAATATTGGGTCAATCTAACCCTAAATCCAGGGGTCATTTCTGTTCTACTCCTTTGAAATCAGGCAGATAAAAAGCTTATCCCAGACGCCCCCACTCCTGTCTATCCACCCATGTGAATCTCAGAAAAACAATCTCATCTCGCTAAGATATAGAGCTATAATTCAATACCAATGAATATTTCCATTATAGTTATTTTCTATTCAGGACTTTTTAAGGTCTCACCCCTAAATGATACTTTCTCTTTTTAGATCCCAACTATGCATCAATTGTTATTTTTTCATGAAAGATGAATATTTCATTTAGGCAGGCTAACTAGAAAGGGTAATACACTATCTTGGTTGCCCTACTTAAAAAGAGATTCTTTATGCTTGCTTGAAGTTAAAAATAGCTTGATTTTGCAGCAAGAGGCTGACATGGCACATTCAACAAATGAAGTATACTAGATTAGGCCACCAGAACTTTATTTTTTACTCTTTCTCTCATCTTTTAGTTATCTTTTCTGCCAAACCTCAGAAATTTTTTGATGTAAAATAAATAATTTTATTCTGGGTTTCAGATGTCATTAAATATGTGGGAATAACAGCTAGCTCATCTGAATCTATTCACTGTTTATAGAACTTTCATATAAATCCTTTTATTAATCCTCACAACACTCAAAAATCAGTTTTACTCCCTTCAGTAAATTTACTACTTAGAATCAGAAAGGTTGACTAATATGCGTGGAGTTTCACAGCCATTTAGTGGCAAATCTAGGACCAGCCACAAATTTCCTGAGTAGAAATTCAATGTCATCTTGACATTCTATGATGATTTCCTTGTCAACAGGAAGTTATGACAGAAAATTTTACTTAGCAGTCAAGCAATGAAACTCCATTTATTCATTCATTTATCATATATTTTCTTGTGTGTGTGTGTGTGTGTGTGTGTGTGTGTGTGTGTGTGTTTGCAGAACCAGAGATTGAACTCAGTCCCTTGCACTTGCCAGGAAAGCACTTATTCTACTGTGCCATCTCCCCAATCCCTTATCAAATATTTTCTGAGTTCTTACTAATATTCTTTTCTAGGTATTGAGGATACAACAGCAAAATAAATGGACAAAGATCTCATATTCCTGCTGTAGATCCACATAATACTGAGATACAGACATATAATCACATGTGTGTACACACGATTCTAGCTAGTGACAAAATATTAAGGACAAAAATAAGCATGGATGTAAGGGGGAAACTTAATCATATGTACCAGGCAAGTATAAGATTTGTTCTGGCTTCTTTCATTTTATGATTTTAATAGTAAAACTATTACAAATACACAGATGTTCCTTTTGCAGAAAACAAATCAATGCTATATGGTAAATTCACAGAATGAAGTATTATTAAACAGCAAAAATGAGAGATCTCTATGTATAAATTACATTATGGGTTCATGATAAAATATAACATTAAGTGGAAGAAAATATAAGATCCCAAAAAACCATATACATTATGAAGTCATTTTTATTTTAAAAAGAGAAAGAAAAACTAGGCAACATGGTGTTCAGAGATACATGCATATTTGCAAGGCTTTTTTAAAGTTAAAAATAACACAGACTGGAAAGACAGAGGGTGAGATCTGAGAATACTCAGAGTTATTTCAATAATGTTGACAATGTTCTAGTGTCTAGAATGGGTGGTGGATTCACGGATGGTCATTTTATCTTTAAGTTTCAAATCCCTACACATACATAAATGGTATAAGAAAAGTGAGAAAGACAGTCATGACATCTAGATTGTTAAAATCACAAAATAGCATTTTAAGTTTGAGAAGTTCAAGGATGTGCGTACAATGCACTGACATTTACAGTGAAAATGCCCTTAAAACAAGAGGAATAATAGTCAAAAAGTGCTTTATGGAGGACAAAGAGTCTTATCACCTAAAGAAGCCCCAACTTGAGGTATAACATCTGAGATATTTAATATCTAGTGGAACACAAATATCAGACTCTTAACCTGGCACAAGATTCATTGAAAAATGTAGAAGATAGGGCTGGCAAGATAGCTCAGCAGACTATATGCCTACTCAGGCAAGTGCAGGGACCAGGGTTCAATCCCTGGCACCACAGGCCACGCCAGCCCTGCCCCTGGGTGTACTGAGCCAGCACCAAGTCCAAGTGTTGTGTACACCTGTAATCCCAGTGCTGGGAAGGCTGAAAACAGGAGGATCAGTATGAGTCAGAGCTGCGTAATGAGACCCTATACCAAATACATTTAGAATAAAAAAGTAAAGAAAAATACAGAAGGGAAGTGTTACATTTGTACTTTAAGAATGCTAAGGACCTCACTGTTCTTTCCTCAAACTACTTACTATTCACAAGTATTAAAGTTTCAAGTGTATTTATTATTGCAATAGCACTGACACTATAGCACACATGCTACAGCGAGCTGATTGTATTGTTGAAAGCTCTAAAATGCTTGCCATCACTCCTACAGTGGACAGAGAATGAATCAGCATGGGAGACAGTGAGGGAGCTGAAACAGCACTAGGCCTGAAGCCGAGACCTGGGTTTGAATGGCAGCTCTGTCATTCATTGCTACATGACATTTAAAGTTATTTAACTTCTTTGATTCTTGGCAAACTAACAAGAGTGATAATAGCTACCATTAAGAATTAATAAATGAAGTATATGGGTGTGGTCTTGATAAACTATAATAATAAAGAATCCTTGGGTTGGCCAAATAGCTCAATGGATTAAAGTGTCTGCAAGGAAGTAAGAATCCTCAGGAATTTTATGCAAATTTTACAATCCAATCATTTGCCTGTATAATCATCTATTTAATAAACATAAAGTAAGCACATATTCAATGAGTAACTGACAATTCTTTATGCTATAGAACATCTCAGGATACAAAAGATCTAGTTTGGGTCCTCCTGGAACAGACAGGATTTTTTTTCTTTTTTTTTCTTAGGCACAAATAGGAACTACAATACAAAACTGCATGTGATCACCCTGGTACGATTAGCATAGTATAGAACAAGTAAATAATGGGGCTGGAGGAAATCAGCTCCTTTTTTTTCCATTTTATGTATTTGGTACAGGGTTTCACTGTGCAGCTCAGACTCATAGCAATCCTGTTTTCAGCCTCCCCAGTGCTGGGATTACAGGCATGCACCACCACGCCCAGATTCTGTCACAGGCTCAGTACGCACCCTGGGTGTGGGGCTGGCATAGCATGCAGGACCACATGGAGGATACCAGTGCTAACTAGACTGAAACTGAAAAGCTTCCCAAAAAATGATGGCATTAGACCAATTTTTTTAAATGTAGAATTTCTACCCTACTGTAAATGAGGAAGATCATATTCAAACACGAGGGAAAACCGTCAGTCAGTGCTTAGCACCAGAAATATAACATCCGTTATAATTGAAATCTTTCATATTTGCCTCCTCTGTAGGCACCTGGTTTTGCACTGTTGTACTTTGTTTACTAGTGTTCTTATTGTGAAGCTACTAATCCCTATCTCCCTGGGATACCTGGGTGCCAGATCACGTCATGCTGCCCCAAGGACGGGCAGCATCCACAGTGCGGGTTCAGGAAGTGAAATGCTGGTGTATTTTTAAGAGAAGGTTTATATGTATTTTCCATGTGAGTAAGCACAGAATGAAAAAGAAATATCTTCACAGAAAAGTGCTTTAAGTTAATACAACTATTGGTATTCAGAAGTTGTCTATGCAACAAAAGAGCCAACACCCATCATGGACAGGAGGGCGGGTTTGACAGGACTCACAGTTTCTGTCCATAGGGAGCTAGCTCAGAAGCATAAAGTGTGGGAGAGCGACAGGCTGAGGATAAGTGCTCAGCTTCTGCCAGGCAGGAAGCAGAGACACAGAAGAGAGGAGCCAGGGACAAGAGTCCCCCAGTACCCTCCTTCTGACCCGGTCCCCTCTGAATATGTGAAATGACAGTAGGGGGGTCAGGGAGTCTTTTAGATGCAAGCTATAAAATCATAAGTCTGTGTTTTGTATTTTGTAAAACAATGGTACTGATTTAATTTGGAGAAGATGGGTATGCAGATACCCAGAAATGCACACATGCTCACACACACACACAAACACACTCTGAGAGGGCAACCTTACTCTTGAAAGCTGATGAGTGACTTGTGTTTTCCTTGCCAGGAATAACAAAACATAAAATTTGAGAAATAAAGCTGTGTTTGGTGGTTTAAAACTTCTTTTTCATAAAGAACCTGAATCCACAGATACGTAAAGCAACAAACTAATGACAGTTTTATACATACTGAAGTCTACATCTTTCTCCTGGTTTTGAGTTGTTTTCTATAACCATATTTCATTATTGCCAGAGAAGTCTTTGATGTTTTCTCTCTTTTGTGTGAGTGAATAAAAGAGTTAAAAGAATGAATCCCGATATTAAATCCAGGATATAAGTTTTGATGTAGAAGCCGTAAGAACATTCATCCCTGACATAAAATTATTCATAGGAAAAATATTCCAAGGTACTCTATTTTGAAGTTGTTATCAAGTATATTCCCAGTGGATCTTTCTCCTACTCTGTTGGTTCTGCGAAACAGCAGGAAAAATAGATTGCCAACAGAAATATTTTTATAACTTTATTTATATTCCCTTTGAGATAACTGTGAGAGTGCAAGTTTTGGAGATGACCTCCATTAATAAACAGCTATTTGTCCTACATATACTAAGAATTGTTCTATGGCTTGATTTGATATAAAAGAAGATGAAGCCTATATATTAGTTGATATTTTTAAAAGAAAGAAATGCCAAAGCATCATTTATTACTACTCTAGGGAACTTTTCTTGCCTGTGGTTTTAAAACATATTCTTATTTATATAAAAGTACTAAGTATGACCAGCTTTGTTTTCTATTCATCAAATAGCAGTAGGTAGTTTGTCTGCATTACATTTGAGAGATGTTTGTCTTACTGCTTTTGGCAACATATGAAATTGTCCTTAAGACAGATGATAAGATGATAAGAATGGGCAGGCAAAAAAGATATCTCTCTATACTTATTGTCCTATCTTTCATGTAGAAAGAATACTTTTGAAGAAGCCTCCAAATTAATTTTTGACCTTTTAAAAGCTACTTTCAGTGGCCAAAGTAAATGATCCAATAATGTAATTTAAGTGGGATAGTCTCACTCTCTTTGTCTCTGTCTCTCTCTCCCCTCTCTGTCTCTCTCTTTGTCTCTCTCTCTCTGTCACACACACACACACACACACACACACACACACACACACTGTTTATTCATTCTTTCATCCATCCATTCATCAGTACCAGGCAGACAGTCTGCCCAATAGTGAATGAGATCTTGTCCACTGGATGCTTGATGACCCGTGTAGGATCTTCTTCCCAATCCTATGAAAGTCATATTCTGTTCCAAGATGGAGAGAATGTGGCCCAAAAATTCATCCAAAAATAATGGAAATGATAATAATTTTATAAGGAACACTTTCATTTTACATTTTAAAAAAATCACAATTGTCATTCTGTTAGTCAAAATGAATGTTTGAATCCCTATAGCTTCCAAATCAAGAGGCTTATGGGAACAATAAAGCTGATTATTTATTGTATTTTATACATTTGCCATGAGTTTAGGTTTTATGTTTTTGAGGATATTCATATAGAATATTTTATCATATATGGAATCCTGTCATGTGGGCAGCTTCCTGCAGGGATGGGAAGGTGGACCGAGGGGCATTTCCTTTATGTGTAACACACTCTTCCCTCAGCATCCTAAGGGGATTGTTTCCAGCACTCCTGGGATTCCAAAATCATTGTATGCCCAAATCCCTCAAATACAAAGCTGTAGTATCATGTAGGTACAGCCTCTTGTCTACTTAAGTCATTGCTAGATTATTTATAATGCTTAATATAATGTAAATGTTATACAAATAGTTATTATTGTGCATTGTCTATGGAATAATAAGAACAAAATATCTGTACATACTCAATACAGACACAAAAATTTTTAAAAACATTTTCAATCTGCACTTGGGTGAAGCTATGGATACAGACTCATGAATACAGAGGGTGGCTCTATGCATATAACTTCAGGAATACCACCACACAGAGCAAAATTTAGGAATTTATGTAACATGTGCTTCTTTTATCTCTACATGTCAGTCTATGGTAAAGTGCTCTTGTTCAATTTAACCCTGATCTTCCTTATTTCATTTCAAAGAGAAAATGCTGACACTACCTTTCTCTTGTGAAATCAAAGCGTACTGTTTCACACTTGCTCTCTAGTAGCTGGGGTTAAAGAGCTGCTAGTCCCATTCCCTAAGGCTGCTCTGACTGCACCAAAGAAAGAATCTCCCTGCTGCCTGACAATTTTAGGTAGCTACTCATGTTTTCCTCCATCCAGATAACTATCTGTTTCCACTATCAGCAATATAAAATAAAATTTCCATATTTCTTAAAGACTTTTTTAGTAAATGAGATTTCTATTCAAACATTGTTAGCTCTTCTAATCTTGAGAATGGATGAACTAGAGAACTCTAAGTGCTTTGAATAAACAGTTGGGTAACAGGCCTATGCTCCTCCAATAACTCTTATTTTGTAGCTGTTTGATGTATCATGGTTATTATATTTGAAACCCGTAAGACTTTTTCTAGTTCTGGGAACAGAACCTAGAGTTCTCACCCATGCTAGGCAAGGGCTCTATCCCTGAGCATAGGCCAAGTCCCTAAATATATCTTAAGTAGACTATCAACACTGTTTTTCTACTACAGTCTTAACCCTTATAAAGATAGCAGAGGTAATTATCATAAACTATTACAGCCTTAGGAGCAAAAAGAATGTAGACCATGTAGCTGGTCTATTTCTCATATTAGTAATACAGAACTGTAACACAACACCTGTACTAAAATCAGATGACATACAAAGTCAGAACAGTGGGCTAGCAGTGTCAGTACTAGAGTACTTGCCTAGCATGCTTACAGCCCTAGGCTTTGTCTCTAGAACTGCAAAGGAATAAGATCTTTCAGTTGAAATTGCACAATCTAGTTTCAGTCCAATGCATCTCAAGAAATTTCGCATAGAAGAACTATTTATAGACTAACCACTCAGTCTTTTATTTGAAAAAATAGTAATAATATGAGAGTTATAGTAATACCAAGGGATATAGATGAGGGTGATGTCATTTAATCATCACAGCAGCGATACTGAAGAAATCAGTATCAATTAACTTCAATTTGTATAAGAAAACCGAAATGCAGATGAAATGATTTTCCCATAGTTAATAAGTAATGATTTAACACTCAGACCCATAAATCCAGTCAATCTACTTTCATTATGCAGTACAATTTACACCCAGAAAAAATTTTGGAACTACTTTGGTGTTTATCACAATTGAAAGAGACTGGATAAAGTTTAAATGTAACAAACATATAGTCCATGGAACCAAAGAAAGAATAAAATGTAGTATTTCTTAAACATTTTATTGAACACTGATTTTTCATAATAGAGACTCAAAAGTCTATGATTAAATGTTTATGAAATACAGAATTAAGAAAAGTGAAAGTGTGTGTATTGTGGAAGTATATATTGAGGTTTCTATGTGCAGACAGGCACAGTGAATCCCTGAAATGGATGCATTTTGAACAGAAAAATTAATCAAGAGCACATTTATTTTATGGGATGTGTCTGAAGAAAAGAGCTACAGGTTCACAAATTTGCAAAAGCTGATCTAAGGGACAATGTAGAGAATAGAAACTAGGTACAAGAAAAAGGGCAGAAGCCAAGTAAAAACTCGAGAGAGGTAAGAGACAGTATGGCAGACAGACTGTCACCTCATAACAGCACTGAAATACAGTGCTATAATATAAACCACCAAAAATTGTACTAGCATCTGCGAAGTCTCAGAATCACTCCTTTTTTTTTTCTTTTTGGTTCATTTTAAAGAGAAAGTTGATAGAGAATTTCAAAACAAGATGATAGGAAATTAACAGTGGTTATTACATTGCATAGTGTTATCTTCACTCTTCTTACAGTTTATTATCCAGTAGGGTGGGCTTCAGGTGCTCCAGCTCAGCTGAGTAGGATGATGGGAGGAGTTTACTGGCATTCGGGAGTCAGCAGCTTGGTAGCTGTGCGGGAGGGAGCAAAGGGTCATCTTTGAGCTACTTTACCTTCCAGCTTCCCTCTTCCTGTCCTCCCCATACCACATGGCTTTGTTGTTGTTTGTTGTTTGTTTGTTTCAAGTAACTCAAATAGGTCAAGACTATTCCTGTTAAGACTTTGTGTGTGCCCCTGCCAGATGAGTTCTCATCTTGCCTGACCCTTCCTTGTCATTCAGAGCTCAGGTTAAATGCCTCTTCTTCACAGGAGACATCGCTTCACTTTCCTGTGAAGGTTTCTCTTTCAACCACGCTCCTTAGGTTGGATAGCACGTTACCATCACTGTCAGATAATGCGGTGGCTGTGGAGTACTGCTTTTTTTCCCTTCCAAACAGAATATAAGAATAGGTGCCAACCTAGCCTAGAATGTTCCACCAAAGCTATCCTCAAAATTGAAAGAGAAATAAAGACCTTACAAAATAGGCATAAATGCAAGAAATTCATAAAAACTAGGTCAACACTGCAGAAGAATCTTAAAGGAATCCTACATAAAAAAGAGATGAACTTTTGAAAATTAAGGAAAAAAATCAAGTATTTATTTTAAAAACCCACAAAATACAGGAATTAATAATACCTTTCTTTAATAATTCTGAAACAATGGTCTCAGTTCTCCAATTAGAAGATACAAACTGTTTAATTGAATTTAAAAAACATGACCCAAACTCTTTGCTGCCTGAAATAAAGTACTGCACTAACAAAGACACATAGACTGAATGTGAAAAGATGGAAAACAAATGTTCCATACTAACTAAACCTAAAAGCTAGCTGGCAGCGGTGATTATCTGACAAAGCATATGTCAAGACAAAATTAAACAAAAGGCCAGCACTTACCAGTAAAGAGAATGGTCTACCAAGAAGATATAACAATTATATATATGCAACAAACACTTGTATATATAATTTCACAAAATACACACAACTCAATATAAAATAACACATAGATCTCACTATAATAATAGTTAGTGGCTTCAGCAATCTAGTTTTACCAATATATAGGTCATCTAAGCAAAAAAATAAATCAAGAAGTTAACAATAGAATTCCACACCATAGACCAAATGGACTTAAAGGGTGGCTGCAAAGCATGCCATTCAACAAATACAAAATCTACTTTCTTCTCAACAGTTCATGAAATATTCTCCAAAGCAATCATATTTTAGGCATAGACAAGTCTTAACAATACAAAAAAATCTTCTTTCTTATCAGATCAAAATTGGAATGAAAGTAGCAGAAGCAGAAAGAATATCAGCAAAGACTATGCAAACACATGTAGACTGAACAGTTCTCTTTTGAAGTAAGTCACTGGAAAAATCAAAAGGGATAATTCTAGGGCAAAAAAATCAATACTATCAAACAAAAATGGAAACACAACCCACCAGAATCTCTGGGCTACAATAAAGACAGTTCTATGAGGGAATTTATGTCTATGAATGTCTATAGCAAAACAGAGATCTTAAAGAATGCAATAATGAATTTCAAAGTCTTAGCAGCAAGAGTAAATCAAAACTAAACTCAACAGAAGGAAAAAATAATAAAGACCAGAGCTAAAATAAATAAGATAGAGATTAAAAGAACTGTGCACAGGATCAATGAAACAAGAGTAGATCTTTAAAAAAAAAGAAACAAGATTAATAGACCCCTAGTAAGCTAATCAAAAGAGAAAAAAGACCCAAAGAAATATAATTAGATATAAATCAAGGTGTTACCAGACACCACTGAAATTCTGATCATATTACAAACTACTTTGGAAACCTGCATTCTACTAAACTGGAGAATATAGAAGAAATGGCTAAATCTCAAGACACATATGACCTACCAGAAACTGGAGGATTTTTTTTTTAATTTCAGCAATCAATAACAAGTAGTGAAATTGAAGCAGGCATATAAAATCTTACAATAAAGAAAAGTCAAAGACCATTTTCATTGCTTAATTTTATGAAACCTTTAAAGAAAAATTGAGCAACGCTTCTCAAACTATTCTATGAAACAGAAAGGGAAGGAGTGCTTCCCAATTCATTATATGAAGTGAACATCATCCAAACAGGGAATTACACACAAAAAGTACCATACCTCAATGGACGTACATTAGAAAATATTTTAATAAGGTGCTTATAAACAGAATTTAATAGACATTTTAAAAAAATCACACAATGATCAGGTTTCTTTTCAGGAATGCATCAATGGTTCAACATTTGCAATAAGTGCAATATACTGCATAAATGAAACCCAGGATAAACATCACATGATCATTTCAATAGATGCAGAACAAGTTTCAACAAAAATTCAACATCTCTTCATGATAAAAGCCCTGAAGAAACTGGGAATTAAAAGATCTTAACGTGTCTTAGTAAAGGTGATGAACAACAAACTCACAGACAATAGCATTCTGATGGGGATAACTAAAAGTATTTTCTTTAAAATTGCAAATGAGGCAAGGATGCCCACTATCACTACTCTCATTAAATTTATTTTCCTCATTTAAGAATATTTATTTATTTATTTATTTATTTGGTACAGGGTCCCACTATGCAGCTTGGGCTAATAGTGATCCTCCTGTCTCAGCCTCCCTACCACTGGGATTACAAGTGTGCACTATCAGTTTTGGTGGCTGGCATGGCATGCGGTACCAGGAATTGAAGCCAGGGCCTTGTGCCTGCCAGGTAGGCACTTAGGTCACTGAGCTATTTCCCCAGCCCACTCCCACTAAATGGAATACTTGAAATTTTAGCTAGAGCAGTTAGGCAAGAGAAAAAAAAAAATAAAACAGCATGCAAACAGGAAAAAAAGATACCAAATTGTCTTTACTTCCAGACAATGTAACTCTATACTTAAAAGACCCCAAACACTGCCAAAAAGGCTTTTAGAGCTGATAAATTCACTAAAATATAAGGATATAAAATCAATATTAAATAATCAATACTTTTTCTACACACTAATAAAATAGCAGGAAAAGAATTCCGGAAAGTAACATTCATGATAGCCTCCATAAATAAGATACCCAAAAATCACTCTAAACAAGGAAGAATGCCTATAGTCATGACTTCGCAGAATAAGCATTGTTAAAATGGTCATATTACCAAATGGAACCTACAGATTCACTGAAATTCCCATGAAAATACCAATGAAGTTTTAGAACTGGAAAAAGTGTAAAATTCACACAGAACAGAGGAAGACCCAAAATAAGCCAAAGAATAAGGCTGGAGGCATCATATTACCAAATTTCAAATTGTACTACAGAAGCACAATAACAAAAGCCACAGTACTAGCACAAGAATAGACACACAGACCAATGGAGTAAACAAATTCACAGAAACAAATCTACCCAACTATAGCTATCTTACTCTGAACTAAAGTGCCAGAATTTATATTGAAGAAAAGACAGCCTCTTTAACAAATGGTGAAGAAAGTAAACACCCATATGTGGATTTAAACTAGCATCCTACAAATAGGAAAGAAAGTGGATAATGATCTGCGTTAAGACCAATAACTTTGAAAAGGAAATATAGGGGAATTATTTGAAGCCATAAACACAGACTTCCTAAATAGGACCCAAAAAGCACAGGAGAAAAGAATGAATGACCAAATGGGAGAATATCAAATCAAGAATTTCTGCACAGCAAGGGAAACAATTAACAGAGTAAAGAGAAAGCCTACTAAATGGGGGAAAATATTCACCAGTTACTCTTTCACTAGAGAATCCATATCTAGCATATGTAAGAAATTCAAAAAACCTAACAGTAAAAAGTATAAAATAGCTCACTTAACGAACAGACAAATGAGCTGAATAGACTCTTATTAAAAGAAGTAAAATGGCCAATAAGTATATGAAAAAAAAAAAACTCAATATCTTTAATCATTAAGGAAATGTAAATCAAAACTCTATAGAAATTCCATCTCATCTCAACCAGAATGACTAATATCAAGTATACAGAAAGCAATAAAAGTTGCTCAGGATGTGAAGGGTAAGGAACCCTTCTACACTACTGGTGGGAAAAAGAAATTAGTATAGTTACTGTGTAAATCTATGAAAAGTATGAAGCTTCCTCAAAACAAGAAAACTTAAAAATTGAGCTATGGGGCCATTTGAGATAGCTTAGTGCACTAAAGTGCCTTAGGCAAGCTTAGACAAGCTTGTTCCAAACATGGCACCACATGCTGCACCAGCCCTGCCCCCAGGCTGAGCCAGCCAGAGTGCAGGCAGAGTAGCACATGCCTGTAATCCCAGTGCTGGGGAGCTCAAAGCAGGAGTGTCACTATGAGCCCAAGCTGCATAGTGAGACTCCGCAACAATCAAATACATTTAAAAAAATTGAGCTACCATTTGAAGCAGCTGTCTCACTCCTCAGTGCGTACCTTAGAAATTAAACTCAGCATATTACAGGGATACCTTCATAGTTGTCTTAATCGCCTTTTCCTTGCTGAAATAAAATACTCAATATCCACAAGTTAAAGAAGAAAAGGTTGATTTTGGCTCATGGTTTCAGTGCAGAGTCTGGTGGCTCCGCAACAGGACAGCTTTCAGAAAGGCATCACAGAGGAGAAACAGTTCATGACATGGAAAGCAGGAAGTGTCACAGAAATAGAGGCAAGAGGATCTATATATCTATATCTATATCTATATCTATATCTATATCTATATCTATATCTATATCCTTCCAGGCCATTCCTATAGTGAACCATCCCTTCCTAGAAGGCTTTACCTCCCAACATCACACCCCACAATCAGCCCAGCTTTAGACAAATCCAGTATCACACCCATGATTCAATCACCTTCAGATAGCCCCACCTATGAGCACAGGAAGGTTTAGGGGGCATCAGGGCATCATACAAAACAATACCCGTATTTATTGTGGCACAATTCACAATAGACAGGATATGACACCAGCCTAGGTGCCCACCAGCAGGTGAATAAAGAAACCACAGCACATACACACAGTGGAGTATTTTTTTGGCTGTAAAGAAGAAAAATCAGGTCATTTTCAGAAAAACAGATGGAAGTGGAAGTCATGAAAAATGGATGGAAATGGAAGTCATCATATTAATGGATGGAATGTGTGAGATCTAAACAAATATCATATGAAAGTCAAAAAATAGTTTATTCTTTTTATTTTTTCTGTATTTGAGGCAGGGTCTACAGGGTCTCACTACATAAATCAGACCCATAATGGTCCTCCTGCTTTCAGCCTCCCAAGTGCTGCAATTACAGGTGCGCGCCACCATGCCCAGTCTCAATCACTGTCTTGTTCTTTTTATATAAAAGGTACAACTTGTAGAAAATTTACAGTAATGACTGTAATAGAGAAAAGAAAGAGATGGGGCTGGGGATACAGCTTGGTGGCATAAGCACTTGCCTAGCAAGCACAAGGTCCTGAGTTTGATACCCAGTACCACAAAAAAAAAAAAAGAAAGAAAAGGAAAGAAAAATGGAAGAGAATAAGAAGGAAGGAAAGTAGAGTGGAAGAAAGATAATTAAGAGATAGATATGATCGATATATACACAGTGAAACCCAATATCTTGTAAAATTAATATGCGCTAATAATAATGTGTAAACATCCATAGGTATTAGTATAAGGATGTCTATTCCTCTGTTTTATGTAATAGAAATAAATAGAAAGCAGTGAGATATCATTAGTAAAGGATCAGTTAAATAACCAAGGCACTTTGACAATGGGCTATTGTGCAGTCATTTTTTAAAGTGTAGCAAGTCTATGTCTACTGATAGGGAAAGTAGCAGGGTCACACTGTTAACAGGAGAAATTAAAGCACAACATACTCCTATCCATGTACAAACAAGAGCACATATCTCCCTGTGCTTATTTACACAGATAATATATCTAAGAATCAATAATAATTTTTCTGAGTTGTTGGAAGTTGTGATTGGACTGCAGTGGTGAGATGAGATTGGAAAGAAAACAAAGACTTTTATTTCATTGTTTTTGTCTTTGAGGCACCCTTAGATTTTTTTCATAGTGAACATTTATTGCTTTTTAAAAATATTTTTAAGGAGGAAAAAAGATGTTTTTATCCAAAGAAAAGCTTTTTTTAAAAGACTGCTTAAAACATTACAGCAGTTTCTGAAAAACTAATTTTAATGAAGGATAATAAATTAAAAACTTGTAAGTTCACCTGAAACATTTATTTCTAGTGAAATTGACCTATTAGTCCTGATTGTAAGACAATCAAGACATTGTTTCAGGAAGCTTTCTAAAACTTCATGTAATTTTAAATACAAATTACATGAGCCCACTGAATATAATTCTCTGTGAACTTTGTACTGATAATTTAGGTACTGATTGCATCGCCGACTCAGCACACCCGAAAACGGGGCCGGTGCCGCATGGAACTAGGGATCGAACCCTGGCCCCTGTGCCTACCTAAGCAAGGGCTTAGTCCGCTTAGCCATATGCTCTCCTGAGTTAGCGTTGTGTATTTGTCTTTTATCTTAAGACCATTTTGATGCAAAAGAATACCAATAAATAGCAGTTTTGGTGGATTACTAGTAAGGTATATTACCAAAAAAAATGTTTTGGGGGTTTGCAATAAAATTTTCATATTGTTTTTTGAAAAGAATATAAAAGAGAACAAAGACGTTGTTTATCCAGCTCACTCCCTCATTTTCACTATTGAGAATCATGCCTGGCACAAAATCAGTCCTTCATAAACATTTGTCAAGTGAAAATATGAAGGGGCAAATCGGGGTTTGAAGGCAAATCTAATGCCTTTAGGAAAGCCCAGACTGCCTTTGTAACCCTTTGTATGCCAGGCAGATGCGGTCAGCCTAGGCATCGAGCAAAGGTAACATGTGAAGAAGTCACAGAGACTATTAAGGATGTATTAACCATTAAGGAATTTGCAGCCAGGCCAAACTACGTTGAGAATTCAAAGATAATATTCCATCTCAACAGAGCCCAACATAGTTTTATCTGATTTCACGTTAGCCATGCTTGTTTTGACTCTCAGAGATGAAAGATTATTGAGTAGTGGAGTTGCCCGGACCTTGCAGCCAGCTCTTGGTTCTGGCCGGGTCCCTCCAATCTTCTGCTTTGCCAGGGTCCACACCGCTGTGGGCTGCCCTGTCCAATCTGGACCTGGACTGCAGCCATGTTTGTTCTGAGGCTTTGGGGAAACATGGTTTATAAATGCTTGTTTCCTCTGAGTCACCACACAGACTTGTCCCGTTAGCACAAACATTCCGTTTGGTTTGAAAACTGGGGAAGGAGGCTGTGGAAGCCAAGGCTAACTGAATCAGGTTTGAAAGGAAAGGGGAAGTGAGAAAAACTAAACAGATTTTTCTATATTGGTGAGAGCCACAAAGGAACCCCTATCTTGGCTTCAGATGCATACAAAAGTTTCATCTTTATTTATTTGCGTGCCTTAATAAGAAAAGAAAAAGTTCACAGGGTAATTTTCCACCTAGTTTCCATAAAAATAGTTTCCATAAAAATACTGGAAATGTATTTTCATAAATACATTTCTAAAATAGTTTTCTAAAGAAATTAAGACACATAGAGCAATGTTTAAATGTCCTTTTGCTAAATAAAAAGAAACTTCACTTCTAATTTCCAGGAATTGTGGCTCATATGTTCTTTTAAAGACCTATTAGCTTTAGTTATTACTGTAAGTTTACTAGAAATTAGGCATTTCAAGTAAAAAGAATTAACTGTATTTTCTGACTTCTATATATATCATCCTGCCTCAGATCCTAGTGCCACATTTCTCATCTGTTCTAATAGTTACTCATAATTTGAACTCAGATATAATTATAATAGATATAAAATATGATTCTTCATTCATTTACCACTTGACTTTATGTACATTACCATGACAATCATTAAGCTCAGATATTTTAGATGCACCAGTGCAGGGTCTAGGGCCTAGCACTGTGTCATACCAAGTCCCAGCCAATTCTGATCCCTTGGTAGAAAAACTAGATATGATGTTGCTGAGCCGTGGGTTTTTCATCACTAATTAGAAGGAAATAGTTCACCTGTGCCTGTTCTGGAGTCCAGATCTCTACAAAAGAGTTTCTCCAGAAGGCTGCAATATAACACTCCATCACCACTAGCACAAATACATGCATACTTGTACACACACACACACACACACACACACACACACACACACACACAGAGCAAGCTAAGGGTACCAAGAATTAACACCACACCCCCAGCAATCTTTAAGAAATGGGAGTGAGTACACAGTTGCACCTCAGTGTTGGAGTAGGCCAACACCCAAGGATGTATTTTATACTCTTTCCTAACTTTTCCCATGAGAATAAGTGTTAGTTACCTAGTCTGATAGCTGGTTTTGTATCAACTTGCTGCCTTTCTTTTTCTATATCACTTCTCCTGAATCCTGTTGATGTTTCATGAAATTAAAGTGCTTGTGCCTCTCTCCTTTGCTTAGAGATTACTTTGAATGGAAAACATGCACTGATACAATTTTCTTCCTTACAAAGGAACAATTTTAGCCCAGATAAACCAGCTAGTTTGCACAAAACAAAACTTCCATTTTATTGCTACGTCTATCCCAGAGTTCTTATCTGTTGATATTATTTTATAAACATATGAAAACATAGTAAATAAATTTATATTTTTAAGTTTTTAATATAAAGATATAATGTAGTCATCATTTAATCTTTCATCATTCATCCTAGGAAATAGAGAAAATTGAGAACAGAAAAGTTAAACATATTGCCTAAAGGATCAGTAAGTAAATGCAATGGATCTCAATTTGGTTTAGAGCTATATTCTTGAGAGACAACATTCCAAATTCCACAGTCCTGACAGTTGAACTCTGAGACAGTCTATCAACAGTATCACCCTCAAAAATAATAATAATAAATATTAAATACATTTATTTACATGTTTAAATGCAAATTACTTGAAAAACATAACACATGACAAAAGATTTCATAGTCTATTCCATGCATTAAAATAGGTCATAATAGCATGCATATTTTTGGAAGTTGTCTCAGCTACATTTTTCTTATTGCTGGGACAAAATACCTGCCACCCCAGATTAAGGAAGGAAAGGTTTATTTAGCTCACAGTTTGTGGAGGTTTCAGTCCATATTTGGCTGGCTCCAAGGAAGAATGACACATGGCAGAGGGCAACAGTTCATGGTGGCAGAAAACAGCAAAACAGCAAGAGCCAAAAGGGAGGAGCACTGGGCAGAGCTGCAGAGGCAAAGGCAGGCCACTCTCCTATCCTTAGTTTGCCTTCAGGCTATCTGACCCAGGGTGGGTGTAGCACTGACACACATAATCCCAGCATCACTTGCAACCATAATTCTGACATTGGATCATAAATCAATCACAAACTCTAGAAGTCCACCCCAATGACTGCATGAGGCTTTGGGGGGACACCTAGAGACAAACCATAACAGAAACATAAATAGTGATTCAAACAGGTCAAAAGCAAAAATCTGTAAATGCAAGGCACTATAGTTGGTAACTGTGCATCTGGCTGTGCAGTTGTGGTCGTCTGAAATACCACAACTGGCAACAAATCCTTTGAAGAAATAAATCAAAAAACCACAATGGTTCCCTAGTGCATATGTAGCTACCCAAAGGGCCCAGCCTAGGGAAATCTTATCTTTCATAAAAGCAGTTGTATAAAAGGGACATCTCTTTATTAAGGAAGTTTCAACATTTTATAGATACGCATGTTGCTTGTGCACAAAGCCAACATTTTCCTGATTACAGGATCAAATTTGCAAAAGCTACATAAAATGAATTTCAACTCTCCCAAATTCTTTGCGCAGGTACAACTCCAGCATTTGAAATGATAAGAAGATGACATAGCACAGTAAACCACAGAAACTAATCCTCACCATTAAAACTGATGGAAACAACTTTAAAACTGACATATGGAGAAGTATACTGCTGCAATTGATCATGCAATTGATTTAGAACTGACTGGCTTAATGATCTAGGACTATAGTTTGCATGCATGATGACTCTCTCTCTCTCTCTCTGTCTCTGTCTCTCTGTCTCTCTCTCTCTGTCTCTCTCTCTCTCTGTCTCTCTGTCTCTCTCTCTCTCTCTCTCTGTGTCTCTCTTTCTCTGTCTTGGAATGGCTCTTCTTTGCACATATGTTCACATTATTTTCTATGTGGTGCTGCTCATTTTGAGATTCTTTTATGATTCCATAAAACAGATATGAGCATTCTCTATTAAATGTTTATGTCTTTCCCCCAAATGTGCCATGTTTCCGTGGTGTTTGGCGGTATAAGGAAATTCATTCTGCATGCACTTATATAAAGACTATAATTAAGGGGAAATGATACCAATGAAAAAGCAACTCCTCTGCATATCTTCTCATCCTACCCAGTACATAATTATTTTTAAACTCTTCAGTAACTTTGCTGACTTCTTTAGGTAAATAAAGCTTTAATTCATTAATAGCTGCTGGAATTTTCTCAGTTGTAGGGAACACAATGTAGAAAAAATGATGCATTTTTTAAACAAAAATTTTGTCATTGCTGTCCTTCATGGTCAATCCCTTCCTCAAAGTATGGTTTTGTACCTCTTATGTATTATATTTTTCCCTGTGTAGATTTGTATTGCAGTTTTGGAGACTCTGAATTTCAACATTGTGATTTTGCTCTTTGGGGATTGTGATTTGTTGCATCTAAACCTTAATATTTCAGACATTAGGAATTTTGATCCTTCAGAATTTCAACATTTGGAATTACAACAGCATGACGTGTCCTTCAGGATTGTGACTCACATTATCTTAAACTAAACAGACCCTATGTCTATACAACACCCCCACAGGCTAGATAAAACACTGTAGAGAGCGGACTTCTCCCCACTTTTAGAAAACATGATTCTGAATGCAAATTCTTATGTTAGAGTCTAGTGTACGATTCATGTCTACAAAGTGAGCTTTTTAAGCTGCCTTGTTGAACTGAGAAAATGGCCCATCAATTAACACCTCCAGAAAGGGTTTCAATGGAAAAAGGCAGTATTCTCAGAAAAGCTGTTGGATAAACAAAGTGTAATCTGATTTTTATTGTTCCATAATGCTGTACACAATGCAGAGATCAAAAGTATCTTGATAGGTCAACTCTAAGAGTCTTAAATTGAAGTATTTGAGCATGTGAAGAGACAGGAGAACAGGACACAACTCAGAGACCCCCTTCCTCTTACTTTATCTTTCATAAAGAAAACCTGTAATAGCACTATGGATGCCAATGGTATGTAAAAATGATTCACAATAGAAAACATATATTCTTTATTCTAGCTACCATTATTGAGTACTTTCTCTACTGCTGTCATGATTTGGGTCGCTCTTCAGAAAGGTGAGCCAAAAACTCAGTTTGAAGAGCAAGAGCCCCCAAAATCATATGAGGCAGTAGATTCCCGCACCTCAGAGTTTTGCTATCTGAATTCCAGGGTCTAAAACTATGAACACTTCAAAACCAAGGAGTGAGTGGACCCAATAATAGAAGAGTCCAAGGAAAGGTAAGAGTACCCTCAACTGGGCAAGAGCAAAACAGCTCCAGAGGCTAAGGAATTCCATTCAGAAGCTGTGTGAGAGGGCATCAGTCCCAGTGGGAAATGAGCTTGTGGGAAGGAAATGAGCATAGCCAATTTTTCTTGTACAACCTGTAGGAAGTCATCAGGAAAGACTGTGGCTAAGCATGTCAGTGTTCAGAGCTCCCTCCAGGCACAAATTCAACAGATCAATCACACAATTAATTATAAGTTATAAAACTTGGTTTAAATGGGATATAGCTGCCTGAAGTTCAAAGCCTCCTGATATATTTTGCCTTTTTTTTTTTTTAAACCGGGGATTGAACTCAGGCCCTTGTGCTTGCCAGGCAAACACTTATTCTACTGAGCTATCTCCCCAGCCCATGATATACTTTGGGAAGGGACATTATCCTTCTTAATCTTTTTTTCTTAAAAATTTTCATTAAGATGTATTATACACATTAATGGCACTTAGAGTGACACTTTAGTACATGCATACAAAATACATTAGTGAAATCTAAACTCCCTTTTCTACCCTGTCCCCCTCACCTAAAGTCTCTGCCCTCTCTCACAGGTTAGCTTTTTAAATATTTTGCCATCCATATATGACAAAGAGTATGTGGTACTTGTCTTTCTGTATCTGAATTATTTCACATAATAATGTCCTTTAGTTTTGTCCATTTCATCGCAAATGACAGGATTTTGCTCTTCTTGATGACTAAGTACCAGTCTGCTGTTTATGTAGTCTACATTTTCAGTATCTTAAATTTTCGCTTGCTTAGGTAAGTGCAAAGACCAGGATTTGATCCCTGGTACCACATGCCATACTGGACCCATCCCCAGGTATGCTAAGCTGGTGACCAAGCCTAGACATGATGGTGCACACCTGTAATCTCTGCACTGGGGAGGCTGAAAAACAGGAGGATCACTACAAATCTGAGCTGCATAGTGAGCCCTGTACCAAATATATTTTAAAAAATTAATTAATTAATTAATTTTTATGACCACCTAAGCATTTCCACATCTTAACTATTATGAATAGCAGTATAATAAATGGGCATGTGGATCTTTTCATTATGCACACACACACACACACACACACACACACACACAAAGCACTTTTATTCATTCAGCAGTGGGACGCTGAATCATATCTAGAGCTGCTTGTAAGTTTCGGTTTTGGTTTCGTGGGGCATGGGATACTAGGAATGGAGAAGTCAGGACCTCACAGAGCTTTCCAGGCAGGTGTTGTGCTGTTAAGCTATATTCCCAGCACTTTTGGTGAGGAACCTTCCTACTACTCACAATAATAATTGTGCTAATTTACTTTTACCAAAAGTGTACATGAGTTCTTTATTCTCCACATCTTCTATCGTTTTCTGTGTTTTTTTTTAAATAAAAGCCATTCTAACTAGGGTGAGATGGTATCTCATTGTAGTTTTGGTTTGTATTCCCATGATGGCTATTAATATTTAGCATTTTCATATATTTGTTTACCAGCTGTATTCTTTTGAGGTAGGCATTTATGCCACTGAGCTATCTCCCAGCCCTGTTGCTGTATTCTTTTGAGAGCATCTATTCAGATCATATTTTCATTCTAATTAAATTATTTGGTAGGAGGTTGTTATTCATTCAAGTTCTTTATGTATTTAGGAAATCAATCATTTATCCGTTGTAGTGGGAAAATATTTTTTCCATCCTGTAACTGGTTTTTTGTTTGTTTTTGGATTTTTTTGGGCAGAATGTATTTATTATGGGAAAGAAATCACTGTCCAAGAGAGGGACAAGAGTCAATCACACAATCACACCAAGTGAGTTGCTTCCATTCTGTAATTGTCTCTGAATAATCTTTGCTGTTCAAATTTTTAATTTGATATAATTCCTTTTGTTTTCACTTTCTATGTCTTAAAGTCATAACCAAAAACCCACGGCCTATCCCAGAGTCCTGGAGTACTTCCCCTATGGTTTCTTAGAGCAATTTCATAGTCTTACATCTTACATTTATGTAGGTGTTTGATATATTTTTAGTTGATTTTTGCACAGAGTGAGAGAGAGGGATCAACTTTCTGTCTTCTGCATGTGGATAGTTAGTTTTCCCAGAGCCATTTATAAAGAGAATGTCTTTTCTCTAGTATATATATATATTTTTTTTTAATAAAACAATCCAACACAGATCAGCAGTCCACAATAGAAGTGAGTTTTCCACAGAAGTTGTTGACTTGAGCCATTCACAGCTCAGTATATTAATATGACTTTACTTTATATACCTCCATTTTTATACTTTTCTGCTGGATGGTTAAGACCAAGTTAAAGCAAGACCTATACAACAAGAAGTGTAACTTTTGTACCAGATAAGGTCAGTCAGGTACCCTCAGGGTTTATCCTGTAACCCTGTACCACACTTTGTAGATCCCTTGTCAGTGTCAGCCATTCGGATAAGTCACGGCCATTGCTTGACCAGTTTGCTCTCTGTGGAAGCCTGAGAGAAAGTTTTCTCTCCATATGACTCTTTACCATGTTCCACCTACCTGTGTCTGCTTCTCTGTGCTGTTTTGGTTACCTTATCTCTGTAGTATGACTTGAAATAAAGTGATGCTTTTATTGTCATTCTTTTTAGTTTGCTTTTGTTATTCAGTGTTTGAACTTCCACATGAATTTTAGCATTGTGTTTTGTGTTTGTTTTATTTCACATTTTGGTCCTGTGAAAAATGCCATTGGTGTTTTGATGAGGATTACACTGAATCTGTAAATCATTCAGTATGGACATTTTAATAATATTCCAATCTACAAACGTGAAAAGTTTTTTTCATTTTAGTTCCTTGCAGTGTTTTCATTGCAGAGATCTTCCACATCTTTAGTTAAATTTATTCCTAGGTATTTTTGTAGATATTGTGAATGATATTGGTCTCATTATTTTTTTCAGTGATCTTATTATTGGTATATAAAAATATTTGTGTGTTGATTTTATATCCTGTAAGCTTACTGAATTTGTAGTTCAGTTCCAAGCCTTTTTACAGTGTAGTCTTTAGGTTTTGCTATTAATATATCATCTCTCAACAGGAATAATTTATCTTCTTCTCTCCCCATTTGCACTCCCTTTATTTCATTTTTGCCTAATTTCTCTCCCTGAGATTGCCAACACTATACTGAATAAGATTAGCAATAACAGACATTTATTTTCATGTTTCAGAATCTAAAAGAAATGCTTTCAGCTTTTCCCTTTTCCTCCTTATATACTCTTTACCTGGGCCTGGCTTATTTGGAGAACCTACATAGAGACAGGCTTATGTATCTGTGGTAGCAAGTAAGGCAGGAGAAGGAAGGAGCTTTATGAGAACAATGAAAAAGATGTGTATCTGTATCCCCAAACTACAAGGAGCTGACAATCTACTTAGGAAGCAAAATATGCACCAACAGTATGAAAAACAATATTGAAGAACTATAAAGCTGAAGGCCAAATAGCCCAAGGGGAGATGACGATGCGATGACTTTGGATGGTGGTACCTGCAGGTCATTTCCTAGCCCTTTGGGTTAGGTATGGTTGGAAGCAGTAATTATAGAGTATGTGAATTCTCATGGGAATCAGACTGGCAGCAAGGAGAGGGTGCAGCTTGGGAAATAGTCTAGAATATCTAGTTCAGGATATACAGCAGGCAGTTGGAAATGAAATATGCACTTTGCAGCCAAGAAGTGAAACTATGGTCAGACATGTAAATGTGAAAATGATTTATATAGAGATAGATGTCAACACCTTGGAAGAAAGTCAAATCATCAAAAGTGAGAAGATTTAAGAATAATCACCAAAAGTAAGAAGAAAGTTTGAAAATAACATATGGAGAAAAGCAAGCATAAGAAAGAAATGGTCGAGAGAACTGGAAATTCAGCACAATGAATGTCACAAAAGCATCAGAGGTACTTTAAAAGAGATGACTGTGACTATGGACAATTTCAGATTACTAATGTGAATGCAGAGTTTAAAAAAGACTCATATTGTAACATATTTCCATCACAAATAGGTAGCGAGCAATAGAACCTTAAGAATATCGATAGTGAAAAATAATTTAAAAAGTTAAACATTTTGACAGGGTATCACTTTGGCTTTTGTTAATTACACACTTACATAATTTGATTTTAAATAATGGTCATGTTTAATAAGACCAGATAATTTCTGAAAATATCATGGCTGACAATTACATACCAAAATAAACGTGTTCCAAAACTTCGGTGATCCATCTTCAAATTCCACAGTTTATCTATCTTGATGCCCTGCCTACCAGATGCCTGGTCTGTTACTGGGTACTGAGAAGATGAGTTTAATAGACAGATTCTGTGTTTGAGGGTCTCATGTCAGCGGTGGGGGAGATACATCAAGTAGACATTGGCACAGTGCCTAATGAATGCTGTAAGAGAAATCTCTATAGCTTTGAAAACAGTGCAGAAGAAGGAAAACTCAGTCCTGCTGCATGGAAAAAAGTAGAGGACGTACTCCATAGAATGAATTATAGGGACCTTTCTGAGTAGTTCCTTTTTATTTATCAGTTTCAGCTCCTGTAACTCTTTCACTTGTGTCCAGGTGGCAGTTTAACACGATACTGACAGGTGTAGATCATGTGGATCTGAGTTCAACTTTGCATTCTGCTACTTATTAAAGTTCAGTGACAAAGTAATCTTCATAATTGCAAAATGGGGCTAAGAATACCTACCTCACAAGGTTGTTATGACACTTAATAAGGAATAATATCAATAACACATTTAGCAAGTACTTGATACATAACTTGTCATAAATTGTGGCAGGTGTTGGAAATTTGGTTGGTCCCCAGTGTGTTCCAGCCATAATGAACCATTGCAGTTCTTGCCAGACGTCATTCCCCAGGATCTGTATATTTTCACCGCAAATATTTTTGCTCATTCTTTGACATTTTATACAAACTTGTATTCTTTCTGTCAAAAGTTAGATCTTCTCTCCTTAAAAAGATACTGTGTCATCACTTTCCAGATGTATACAAGGTATGACAGATAAATATGTAGAATGTTTAAAATTTTAAAAATATATCACAGGGAAAGACACATTGTTATTAATCTTCCTCAGAATAATCCTTCTTGCTTCAAACACACATCCCGTTGTTCGTGTCAACTTTCTGGAAGTCCTCGCTCATGAACGTCTTTAGTTGTGCTAAAGAAATTCAAAACTTTCTCCTTAAACATTCCGGCTTTGGAAAGAGCCAGCAGGCACATGGCACCTGATCCAGTGATTACAGCAGATGAGCATGCCTCAGAATTCTTCTGCAGGTCCGCCTTTCCATGGGACAGTACTTGGAAGCAGCATTCACCATTTTTAAAATCACACCTCTTAGAGCCTCTCATGAAAAAGGACTTCCAGAACTGCTTCAGAAAGGGGTGAGAATAGCAGGATGATTGTCAAGCCAGGGCATAATGGCAACACAGTTTTATTATAATGACAGTTCTTTATCCACACATTAATCTCATCCTTTCATCATCCCTCGTACCTCATTTTAGCACTAATCACAAGATAAAATCCAACTGAAGGCTTGATGGGTAAGGGCCATGTGTTGCTTCTCTTGGCACTCTCATAACCAATTCCAAGTAAATACAGGACAAATAGTCAATTAGCAGGCATATTTAGAAGGGAAAAAAAATCCTAAGATTTAAGATGTTAGTGATTTCAGTTGCAGAGATAGCTCAGGGCATACGTGCCAGCCTGGCAAGTATAAGGCCCTGAGTTTGATACTCCATACAAAAACATAGATTTTAGTGTTTACAAATACTTCAAATATTGGTATTTGATTAAAAATTTCAGAGTTCATTCTTAACAGAAAATATAAAAAATTGGCAGTGTTATTCATAATATCACAAATGATAAAAACAAGTTGTGTGTAGTAATACACATGATAATCTTTGAAAATATATGTGGCATAACTTCTTGATAAGCCATGCAGTTCTTTTTCTTTAATGTGTGTTTATTTAGTATAGTGTCTATGGGGTCTCACTGCATAGATCGACTCATAGTAATCCTCCTGTTTTCAGCTTCCCGAGTGCTGGGATTACAGGTACTGACCACCATACCCAGTCTCAATTGCCCTCTCAGCGTGCCCTGGGTCAGGGCCAGCACAGCACTGGGAAGTGAACCCCAGTCCCTGTACTCTGCCTAAGCAGGCAGTTTTAGTCTGCTGAGCTATGTGGCCAGCCCCTGCAGTTCTTAGACATGATGACTACAAAACTATAGTGTGACGAGGAATGTGGCAATGACACAGAGTAAGTCAAAAAAAAAAAAAGAAAAAAAACTTAAGGGAATTCTGGGAATGCACAGTGACACTCATACGTGTACATGTGGACATATAAATGAGAAAAGAGATTGTAATCAAGGATGCCAAATTGTCTAACAGAACTTGTGTTATCATCAGGAATTATAGATGATTTAGGGAGATTTATTTACATTATTAAGGAAGCAACCATTACAAAATTTATCGTTGACACTTTTTATAAATAATGTGCTGTTTTTACAAAACTTCTAAATTATACTCTTCAACATGATTTCCTGATTTGCCTGAGAGTATTTAGTGGATCAGAGAAAACTGAGATTCCTTCAAAGTGAAGAGATTTGAGGATGCTAAGGAAAGCATCATGACACGGTTGTCAGTCTAGTGTGGGTATGGAAGTCTATAAAAGCTAGACTAAGCTCACAGTCCAAGAAAATGCAGTCAGAGAAGAAAATTTGAAAAGTTTATGCAGTAGAGGCAAAGCCATTCTGACAGCCAAGCTGAAATAAAGATAGTTTGTTTGGTCTTACGATATTATAAGACATTATTCCAAACAGCTAATTTATCTGATGTTCCAAAAAACAGACGGCTGTAAGCAGTTAGTTGAAGGACGCGTAGTCAGAAAACCAGGTTGTATGGCTCAAGTTGCTGGATTCAGCTTCTCCAGCAATTAAAAAAAAGAAAAAACGAACTGACTTAATGGAGGCAGCGATCAAAGAACAGAAAGTACAGCCACCAACAGGGGACTTTAGGAAGGAATAAACATTGTATCCTTCTCAATGAACATGCAAGACATCATGTATTGCTCTTTGATATTAAATTATAGTATATTAACTTACATTTAGAACAATGGCTCCTACAAACAAAAACCTAGAATCCTCCTTTAAAAACTGTAAAGATCAATGAGAAAATGCATGGGAAAGCACTTTGTAACGTGTAAACTGCTCTACATCTGGTGAGTTATTATTTTGCTACTCTCTGTATAGGAAGAGAGTGATATGTAAATATATTTTAAATGTTATCCTGCCAATTAATTTTTTTAATTAGCACTTAATATTATGTTTCTTCTAATATCTGGAAATTTTATTTCTGTAGAAGGCTCACTTTGTAATACTGCTGAATAAAAATGACATTATTTTTCCACATAGAAAAGTGTCATACTTTGAAAAACTATCTTATGGAGATTCTTTCCTGAACAAAGAGAGGTTGGGAGAGAACATGATACCTCAGGACACATCAGGGAAGGATGCCACAGATATGGAAAGAAGCTGCAAAAGGAGGCAGCGAGGTTGTCTAAAATAAACTTCCCTTATTCCCCACTTTGGCTAAGTATTAGCCAGTGACTGGCTGTCGGGCTGCTGCCAAATTCCACAAGGACAAGTAAATAAACAGTTAGTGCAAGTTATCCTGCAAATTTGAACATGGCCACCCACACAAGCACTAAATTAAACTCTTCCCAAATGAAATCAAGCTGCAGGCTAAGAGCTGTTACCTCACTTGATATCTTTATCATTACTTCAACTCTGGGAAATAGTTTGAATGTCAAGAAAGGAAATAGTTAATGCAAGCACTTCTTTTTTCTCAAGTCAGATCTGTCCTTACATATAGCAACTTCACTGGTCCTTGAGGAGAAGCTACTGACAATGGTGTATTCAGATTTATGCTTGTAGGGAAAAACGAACCCAATATTTCCTGAAATGTCTTAATTTTGACCAGCTCAAACTGGATTTTATTATACTTGATTTCCACAGTACCACGTGCCTGCATAGCCAAGGGAGTAGACAATGTTCAGGATGCTGTTGAAATACTGAGTCATTATTTTCTCTGAGGGACTGCCAGAACTGTCTCCTGCTTGGATTTTAGGGGAGCTGGCCAAGGATCTCCTACATTAAAGACCCAGACTAGAATAATTTTCTGTGGCCCTTTTCAACAAAATGAAGCCACTGCAAAAGGAGATGAACTGCAATAAAACTGTATAATGACGAGAGGTATGCTTTTTAATGTAACCAAAGAATTGGTTGTGGATCCTAGGATCAACCACTTCGACCAGATCCCTTACCTGCCCTGCCCAACAGATGTATGCAGATGAAATTGGTGAGAAATGAATGACAAGAGCAGGTTTGAAGATGAGAGGAACACTGGAGAGCCTATCAATAATTATCTTGGACAGCATCTGAAGCAAGAAGTTGTGTTGGTAAAGGAAAGCCCTGGGGAGCTGACTGTAGATAGGTGAGGCGCATGCATGTTTTAAAGCTCATGGCATTCTTAGTTAGTGGGCTTTGCAAATGTAGGATTTGCAAAAAAGCAGGGCCTGCTAAGGATCTAACTGAGAGAATGGGCTAAGGGTTCCCCAGGCACTTGTCTGAGTGCTGGCAGTCCTAAAGGTCATTCAGCTAAAAGGAGAGATAATTTTATGGGCTGGTGAGCTTGAAAACAACTGCAATATTTCATATCCCCTATTTTGTAGTAGTAAAGAAGTGATATTCTAAATTCCATTTGCTTCTGAAGGAAAAATGCAAAGACAACAAATTTTCCTCTTGCAGGGAAAATATGGAGAAAAATGGTCCCTGCTGAAGCAGGTCCCAAGCTCCCATTAGGAGCAAATACCTTGCTCTCTTCGAGAGGCAGCATTTCACTTAATTATGAAAATGTATCATAAATTTTTATAATGCATACCACTTAATATACTTGGCACTCATGAGAAACTGCAAGGCACCGGCATGTGGGGCCTTACTTCCATGGGACTGGGTTGAAATGGTGGTTCATAATGTAGCATTTCCTATGCATAAAAGACTGGACCCTTGATCTGAGCAAAAGCTGGCTCTGGATTTTCCTGTAACCATGGTAACACAATCAGAAACATGTTAGTGGTAAGCAAACACAATTGGCAGTTTGCCTAGGCATCACTTAGAAGCATTAGCTTCCTAAGGTGAGTGCTGCAAATAAAGTGTCTCCCAAATGACTGGTGATCAGCCTGAGTTCAGCAGCACTCACTTGCTACATTCATCCCACCTTGCAACAGTTCTGGCAGTGGTTCAGATGTGCACCAGATGCTATAGGTATAAAAGACACGTGAGAGCAGGGACTAGAGCTCATGCCTGGGATTTTGGTCCTCTTCCTCAAGAAGCGTACTCCCCGTATAAACTTATATTTCACTAATATGGCCTTCCTTGTAATCCAGCTTCAGGACACCATGAGTAGCATCGAGGTAAGTGTAGGCCCGTCTAAGCAGTGATATTTGCCTGTCTGTGGAATGTATAAAGTGTTGGGTGCCCTGAACTAGAGGTCTACAGATCTGCAGTGAAGGACTGGGAGGGTCAGTGAGGGGTGGTGGGCAGATCGCAACATTATCTTCAGAACACCTGAATTCAATTCCAAGCTCATTCACTTATTTTCTGTATGGCTCTGGGCAACCTGTCTGGGGCAGTTATCCCATCGCTCAAATAGGGACAGTCAGTTTCTATTTTAGTGACATAAAGAAAATCATATATTGGGGCAGTTGGAAATAATTTTCCATTAGAAATAGCTGCCTTTTCTTCTATGCTCCCGTCGTCCATTTGATTTGTGCTTCTTATAAGACCCTCTATCATCTGGCTGTTAGTACTAGTTCTGTGTTAGCCTATATCATTAAAGTTAGAGTTCTTTGAAAGTGTGAATAAAAAGTGTTTTTATATCCCCAGTCCTAAACCTTGTTGATTCATATGGTTTAGCATATTTATATTATTTATAAAGGAGCTCAATAAATATATATTTAACTGAGTGTAGTTAAGTTGGATCAATTGCAACAGAATTGAATCACCCTACTTTCTTCTCAATTAGAACTTTTTGTTAGGAGCATCTGGATCAGGCAGTAGACAAGGTTGGGCAATTTAGGCAAAAGGGATCTTTGGTTTCCAGCAATTCACTGGGCTAGGGAAGATGTAGGTACCACGACTTTCTGCACAGAATAAATTGTGAAGCCAAATCCAAACATTTGAGCCATGTTTCTGGTCTCATCATAGTAATTCATCTTTTCTAATCTGTTTTTATATTTCTGGATATACACAAAAAAATACTACTTTCTTATCTCTAAGGAAAACTATACCCCATTGGGTTAGAAAGAAAGACTAGTAATGACATAAGGGCATTCATGAATTGACATCTTCCTTTGGATACTTATGTTTATTTACCATGCAAATTTTAAATTATGTTTGTACATTATCTTTCTTGGATAAATCAGTGAGATAATATAAAAAGTTTTTGTAAACCTCAAAAGACTATCCCCAAATTAGGATTTCTTTTTTTTGGGGGGGGGCAGAGCTGGGGATTGAACTCAGGCCCTTACCTTGCCAGGGGAGCACTTATTCCACTGAGCCATCTCCCTGGCCCTGGTTATTGTTGTAAGAACAAAAATATAGCATGAGTGCAGTTGCCTTTCTTCCATCACTTTAACTTATGAAATTTCTAAACTTAGATTCAGGTCCTGCAGCCAGACCCCCAATCCAGCTGTCAGGAATGTCACAGCTGAGTCAGGGTGACATTCTGACCAGGGCCATCCTTCCACCCCTAGGGTCTTCTCTTCATAATCCAAATCACTCATTAGTTGGATGCTTGCCTGCCTCATACCAGTTTTTCTCTCAAGCATCGGGCAGTTGTAATCCAAGTTCCTTAGGGGTCTGTCCAAGGGTTAGACATTCTTGACTCTGTAATTATGTGGAACCTCATTATCATCTAAGAGAATTGCTTTTGTGGCCAGCTTCACCCCAGGAAGTGTGGAATAACTGGGTTGAAAGTATGTGAGTTCTAAAAGGGCAGTTGATCTTTTAGTGATGGTTGATACTGTGGACTCTGTATATAAGATCTGAAATTCAATTTTTGAAAATTGGCCATAATAATAGCAAACACTTCTACAGTACTTTCTTTGTACTAGGCACTATTCCGATCTAATTCTAAGATATGCGTAATTAATTCACACCACAGCTGAGAAGTAGGTACTACTGTAATGTCATTTAATAGGTGATAATACCAAGGCACAAAAGAATAAATGTCTCTCCCAAAGTCATACAGCTGTGTGTAGTACTGCCAGCATCTGAATCCAGACAGTATACTTAATTACTAAATGATCCTTAGAAAGGGACATAACAAACAAGACAGACAAATTCCAGGACCTCACTATAACAAGTACTTTCACCTATTTTCTCCTCATTAAGACTCTTTCATGATATAATGTGTAACTTAAACTTTTTTACCATCTCTTTGGTAATTATCAGCAATCAAAAGGCTACCAGAGGAAAAACAACTTCCCTCCCTTCCTTCCTGTCCTTCCTTCCTGTGTTTACTGAATCTTTACATTTACTAGGAATTGACTAAAGAATGGAATATAGGCATAAATAGTGTTCTCAGATAGCTAACAACCTACAAGGAAAAACATACACATAGCTCTGTATGTACTTGAAAAAAATATATAGCTGATCCCTGTTTGCAGATTTCATACTCACGAATTCACAACATACCGAAATCTCTTTGAGATGTCAACATCAGTACTTACAGTGAATTCACAACTATTTGAGTATATGTGGGGAGTAGGGAAAAATCGGGGTTTCCCAATGCACACATTCCCAGGCAAGGGCAAATGAAGAGACCCTGCTGTTTGTTTCAATTCCCATACTATGAGAAACTTCCACGCCCAATGAAACGCTGCATTTTTTGCCTGCTTGTGTTTTTTGGTGGTAACTGTGCTATCTAAAATGGCTTGAACTGCGGTCTAGTGTCTCAAATATGAGGAGCCTGTGGATGTGCCTTATGGAGCAAGTGTGTATTAAATGAACCTCTTCCAGATGATTTATCATGTTATTGGCTATGAACTCAATCTTAATGAATCACCAATATACACTAAAGTGTCTTTAAGCAAAACTAACAGAGACAAAGATTGATTAGTGGATGAATACGTTATGATGAGAGATTTCCAAGAACTTAACTTTGTATTTCTTCTATGGCCCAGTGATTCATTGTTAACCAATACAGAGTTCATGGGGACTATAGAACATAACTACCATGAATAACAAAAATTGACTGAATATTCTCTCTAGTTGTTGGGTAAAAGTTTATAATATGCCTATTACTTTTGTTTTGGTTTATATTTCTGAGACAGTGTCTCACTATGTAGTTCAGGCTAGTCTTGAACTCATTCATAGCATAAGGTGGCTTCACACACTCTTCCTGCCTCAGCCTCCTGACTTCAGCGATTATAGCAATGTGCCACCATGCCTAGCCCTACTGAGTTTTTAAAAGATTGATATGGTCAAGAGATTTAAAGTCATGGTGTATCTGGCCAGCAACAGGTTACAAGGTCTCTTATAATCTTAGGGATAAGATTGTAAAGGCCCATAATAATCAGTTAAATTAATAGATTCAGTAGAGGCAAGTTAATATCCCTATCCGTAAACACCTTATTGAGAGAAGTCTCCACATCTCAGCCCTTCTCTGGCCCTGCAACACTCTTATCACAGTACAAGAAGAAACAGATAATAAGCTCTCTTTTCTAACATGATTGGCTCCCTGTGTTGTTTTTTCGTTATCTTTACCTATCTAAAATTCTATGACATTCACTTTGTCCTTGATACTCTTCTTCTTCTAAGACTTTCTACAGAGTCAAAGGCAGTTTCACCTGTTCATTTCTTAATGTTTGTGAGAAATAATATGCAGATCTTCCAGCTTGAAGGATTTTAGGCATTATCACTACAAAGAGGATAATCACAAAATAAGTCTGAACAAGTTGCCTTTCTTTTCAAGCCAGCAACAGTTATAGCTCCTAGTCTGTGTTCAGCTATAATTCATTTTTATTTAATAAGCATGCATTCAAACATCTACTGCAAAGTAGGCACTGTTCAAGGTGTCTCCAGGCACATGAAGAAGATAAAAAGGTCACCCTGCCTCTAAACAAGCTGATAACATCTGACTTGATTAGGCCTGTCATGCCTGCAGGGAGTCCAATATTCTGTGAGTGATTCTTCAAAAAAGTAGTGTGTGAGCATTTGCTTTTCTGGAGACCTCAGGCTCCTGTGATTCCCTCAGCAAAGGACCCAGGAAAAATTTGGCACAGCTCACAGGGCATTTCTTCAGCCCTGTGTACCCATATGCAGATGACCAATACTCACACAGAGTAATCACTTATAGGTGTTTTGAATTTGGAAAAGAAGACACGTATATTAAAATGAATGTATTAGGATCCATTATTTTTTTCATTTATATATTTGGTACAGGCTCACTGTGCAGCCTAAGCTCATACAGATCCTCTTCCTTTCAGCCTCACCAGTGCTGGGATTATGGGCATGTGCCACCATGCCTGGACTCGGTTGCAGGCTCAGCGCAACTGGGGGGACTCAGCCAGCGCAGCATGCAGGACCAGAGATCAAACACTGATCCATGCCCTTGCCAAAGTAGGTGCTTAGTCCACTGAGCTATCTCATCAGCCTTAGGATCCATTCCTGAATCATAAGCATAACAAAATAGCTAGACAGCCACATGATTTTGTTATGTGACCTTTTGTCATTATTCAGACATTTTTTGTTATTATCTGACTATGTCACCTTTATACTAGCCTGTTTATTGTCAGTAATGATTTCTTTATCTTAAAACTCCACCAGGTATTTTCCAGGTCTTAGAGGATAATGGGATGGAGATTTACTGTTTAAAGAATAGAGTTTTAAGTTTTACAAGATAAAAACAGTTCTATAGTTGTATAGTGGTGGTTGACTGCAGAATATATATACTTAGTACCACCAAACTGTTCACTAAAAAATCATTAGCATTTGAGGATTTATGTTATATGTAATTTACCACAATAAATGAAATTCTTAAAATGCTGTTATCAAATGATGAAGAAAAGGCAAACTTTATCATATTCAAATTTCATTTTCAGTCTGGGGATAGTCACTGCAAGACTAGCTACCTAGACTTGCATTGACACAATGCATTTGATGGCAATTAATACAAAGCTTGCTTTCCATACTGAAGGCCAACCACCAAGTACAAAAATCTTAGCAATCTTATAGGTTTTCAAAAACTGTATAGAACCTTAATACACTGTGCTTAAACCATGTAGCATAGCTAATGCAAGCATGAGTTTTGGGATAAGTTAAATTGATTAAATTTTCAACACAGACAGGGCAAATACTTAATGTCTCTGATCCTAGGTAAATTATAAGCATTAATATCTACTTCTTGGAACTGGTATAAGAATAGCTGAGATAGCACATAGAAGTTCCCTGGCATGAAGAAAACTCCAAAAGTAGTGTTGAGCATTACTTACACAAACTATTCTTTACACATGGACTTCTCCCCTGTCCCCACCCTTATCTGCTAAGAGACACTTCCTGAAAGCCTTATTAAACCAGGCACTCTTGCCCCGATCCCTAGGGCATGAGGAATATGCTGGACTCTGCGCTTGTTCTTTTCACATAAATTTTAATTGTGTACACCTCTCACATTATATTGTGAACTCTGAAGGCAGGCACTGTCTTACATCTTTATATTCTCAAGCTTTAGCAATATTTTCATATAGTTATGAAAGCCTGAAAGACCTATACAGCAATAGTGTGCCCTGTCTTTAAAATGATTGTACAGGGGCTGGGGAGAGGGCTCAGTAGAATAAGTGCTTTCCTGGCAAGCGCAAGGGTCTGAGTTCAATCCCCAGTTCTGCCAAAAATAAAAATAAAAATAATAAAAATAAAATAAAATAAAATGAAATGATTGCACATAAAACTCTTTGGCACTGGATGAAACTTCATAGGGGAACATCAGCTGTGTGTCTGGGGAAGAGCCACACTTCCCAAGAGTCTGAGGTTGTGGCAAAAGAAGAGGAGTGTTTTCTAAACATCCTTTATTATGGACTATTCTGAGGCAGTATGTCCTTCTATGATGCTATCCTTTTGAAGAACATGATGAGAATGATAATATATGAATATTTAGTGGGGATTTTCCCATTTGGTTTAATGTTCCTTGGTTAGAAAAATTTAAAACTGTCAACTTTTTCACCTAGCATTTCCAAATTAAAGAACTTTACTGATCAGTGAAACCAAAGAAATCAGAAACCAGTGAATGTTAAGGTTCATTTCAACTGTAATTTTCTGAATATAGTTTTTTTAAAATGTGACTTCATATAGTATCTATTGCACATTCAAGCACATTTTAGAATTTAGGAAAGTAAGAAGAGACCTCTCAAACATTTACTATCATCTTCTAGTAAAGTTAATTATAGATTTTAGGCCAGCGACAAATTATTTTTATTGGATTATGTTATAATATTCATCCAAAAAGCCAAGTGCAAAAGAGTATAGGAGATCCAGTCATATACTGGAGACCCAAAAATCCAGCTGAGGGCCTGCACTTCAGCTGGAGGCTGAGAGTCCACAACAATGTCTCATGTAAGTCTGTATCAAGGATCCACACTGAAAAGGTTCAGAGGTCAGTGGCGGAAGCTAGAAAGTCTGTGCCATTGAAATGAAGGATCTGTGCCAATAGGCTGAGGCATCAGAGAAAGATTTTTGAAGATATGCACAAGACATTAAATCCAAACTCTGTGACAGCATGAGATTGTGCTTTAGAAGTATGTAATAGCAATGGGAGCACATCAGTGAAACGGCTGCCCCAGCTGACAACAATAAGCACAAATGGGGGCTGGGGAGATGGCTCATCAGAATAAGCACTTCCCTGGCAAGTGCTAGGGCCTGAGTTCAATCCCTGGTTCTGCCAAAAAAAAAAAAAAAAAAAAGAAAAAGGAAACAATAAGCACAAATGTTTGGCTGATCTTATTTTCTAAAAATAAAATCTAGGTAGAAAGACAAACCAAATCAGCCATTATATGGAAGACTCATTGATGCCAACAGATATCTTTTTCTCAAAACGTCCTTAAGCTGTCATGTGTTTTTCCAGGATTTCCTTTCTCATCACTCCTAACAAGAAAAATGCATATAAAGAAGGAGAAGAAAACTAGATACCCGGAAGGAAGAAAAACAGGAGGAAGAGGAAAAGGAGGAGGGGGAGAGAGAAGGAAGAGGAGAAGGAAGAGGGAAAGAAGTGGAGGGAGGAGAAAGAGAAGAAACAGGAAAAAAGAGGAGAATTGGCTCAGCAAGTTTTTAATTTCATTAGCTTAAAGAGGTCAAGAACCAGGGTACATGACATTTCAATGATAGTCCAAACACTGAAACTGACGATAAGTAGCCAGATAAGAAAAAAACTCAGCATGTGAGAAAGCGGTGGAGGTGGGGCATGGTTCAAAGAAAACTACGCTATTGATAAGCACTTGAACATTTCTAGTATTTTAAAATAACCTCTCTGACAAATCCCTTGACCAAGGAACCTGGCTCTGTAGATCTCAGAGAAGACTGTGTACCATCGGTTGTGGTGTTACTCTACTTTTCCCAAATCTCAACTCTTGCTATGAAGAATAACAGGATTGTAGCACCACTCTTGCCTATGAAATTAATCAAGAGCATTTATGTGCGCAAGACAGGAAGACAGTGCCAATACCTAATAAGAGCCATTTAGCAAGTGTCAGTAGAACTCATAGTCAAATAAACTACTTATCCTGAAATTGATCCCATTGTATTTTCTTAAGAAAATACTTTCATTAGCATTTGGAAATAGTGTTAACATTTGGTTAAGCTAAATCCTGCTGATGCTTTTGTCAAGATAACATAAAAATGCAGTATCAGCTGTAATTTTATCTTGCATCCTCTTAATATACCCCTACAGAGCAACAATGTGCCTATAGCAGTGGCTTGGGAGACAGTAGATGTATCTTCAACTGATGTTCTCTTTCCACAAGTATCTGATTTTTACCTTGTTCTTGAATTCATTATGGATATTACCTAGTGTTTTTCCTAAATAAAAGATTTAAAAGAAAAAAATATTTCTGTCTCAATGCAATGTTATGGTTTGTGTCTAGATGCCCCCACCAAAGCCTCATGCACTCATGGGGGGGAGGAGTTATGTAGGTGGGTGAATCTAGTGTGTGATTTATAGTGCAATGCTAATTGAGGGTCCTGGGAATAAGGGGTGAGTGACTGTTGGACTAGTCCACTGATTAGATTGGTACCACCCTAATCCCAGTAGACTGGATACAATACAGGGGACAGAAAGAGTCTCCTGTCTCCCTCCCTCGCTGCTTTTGCTGTTGGCTGCAGCCATAGTGGTTGAGCCTTAGCCATGTGCCACCCTGCCTTGGCGCCAGTAAATTAGGGACTGAAAGCTCTACAAACCAAGAGCTAACTAAATCTTTCCTTCCTCAACTTTGCACACTGGGTATTTGTGGCAGAAATAAGAGATAAGGAACTAAGTCAGGCAGCCATGATAGATTCCCCCAGAAAGAATGCATGCTTCTCCCCTTTGTGCCATGCATCGCATGTCCCTAAAGCTCTATCTGATGCCTGGCCTGATGCAGCTAGCACTTAAGCAGGGCCACATACTTATGCACATTTCTGTGAAATTTAATTTACCAAAAATCCCACTTAACATTCATGTATAGTTTATTTCCCTTCATCCCCTGCTGATTAGTACAGCATTTCTGTGTGTCAACACAAGCATTTATTTTCTCATCAGTCCTCTTCCTGCTCTATTTGTGAAGCTGTGCTGCTGTTCAGTAATGAACCATCGCACTATTTTGTCAATTGGACTGTGGAGGCAACTTTCAACACCTTAATGATCATCTCACACAGGAAAAAAACAATCTTTTCAAGTCTAATCCACAGGAAAACTAATTCCTATTGTTTCACTCTAGCAGGCTTGTTTTGCTTTGGAGTACTAAAGATAGAATTCAGGGGGAGCTACCACTGAGCTATATCCCTAGACCTTCTTAACTCCATATTTCAAAGGGTCTTGCTAGGTTGCCTAGGCTGGCCTCAACATTCTGTTGTCCTGCCTCAGCCTCCCAAGAAGCTGGAGTACTGATGTGTACCCCAGTACTGGGCTGACTGCCTGATTTTGTAAGGTCTTTTTGCATTGTTTAGGAAAAGTGAATGGAAGGATCTTTCCTTTTATGCCTTCCCTCCCTTCTTCCCTTCTTCTCTCCCCCCTCCCTCCCTCCCCTCATCCCTCCATCCCTCTATTCCTTCCTTCTTACCTCTAATCTTACCCTTCTCCTTTCAAGAACATAGCTGGCACTGGTCACAAGATGTATAGTCAGGAAATTCCAGAATGAACTTGAGGTTACCAATTTAAGCTAAAGTCAGGGACATCTGTGTCTATCTTAAACTTTACATAATAAATGTCACTTGTGTGGCATTGTCCACTATACAAAATACTTTTACCTACATTCATCTTCTATCTAGCAAGCCAATGAACCCTTGAGGTAAATACTAAATATATCTGAGTGGAAGTTCAGAGTAGTTAGGTAATTTACAGTGTTAACACAGTTGTGAATCTAAGAAGCAAAGTAAGATCTGAAGTTCAACTGGAGTTTATTTGCTTTGTGCTAATAATTCTCTGAAGGATAGTATAAGCACCAAATTTATAAACTTAGGTATTTCTTTAATTTTTAAAGACTAGTTTCTAGTTTAAATAAAATACTAGCAATACAGAGTTATTAGATATAAATATTGCACATGAAAACATCAATCATGAATATTTCAATGACTGCAAACATAAATACACATATTCTTGTTTGGTTTTTTGGCACAACTGGGGATTGAACTCAAGCCCTTGTGCTTGCCTGGGAAGTGCTTATTCCATTGAGCCATCTCCCTGGCCCCAATATACATATTCTTTTAAAAATTAAAAAAATATTTTAGTGGACTAGTTACTTGTTCTTCCTCAAACTAAGCACTATGAACCTTCCTCAAGGTTTTGGGATAAGATAGTTTTTTAAACTCATTTTTAATCAATTATGAAATATCCCCATTCAAATGGCCACTTCATGTAATGCTTTTGATAGTCCAAACTTCTGGGTCTGATGGTAATAAAGTGGCCAGATTCACATTTCACTGCTACACAGAGAAAAATCTACTTGCCAAGCTATAAACCTGGGCTAGTTTCTTCCCTGAATTATTTAATCAACATTTACTATTCTAGGAAATCAGATAAATTTTTATATTAACCTAAACATAGCTTAATTAACAAAGGAACACTACTGGTATTATCAAATAAAACCAACAGACTGCTGAACCAAAAGTGAACTGCTTTTAGGATCATCTGCAGTTTAAGATTAATTATATGCTGAGCATATTACTGGCTAATCTGAATTTTACTATTTTTCTGAAATTTGAAAACACAACTAAATTCTATAGTCTTAAATTATCAGAGACAATTATTTTAAATTGGGATTCTTGAAGGGCATATAATTCACTACAAAACAAAATGAAGGAAAATTCATACCATGGTAGGAGTTTCTTTCTATGGCCTATTGCCTCAAAACGTATGTTCATAACAGGAAGATAAAAATCAGAGCATAAATACTGATATGCTGGTCTCTTTTACAGTAGTAAGAATTTGCTGACCATCAATGTGCTGATCTCTCAAGCAGTCTGACTATAGTACCTAATTCTAAAGACCTACTAAACATTTTACATAGAGCCCATACCAAAGCAGCTTCCTCTCTAAGGCATTCACAAACACAAGCTCTTGACTATTGCTCCATAGAATAGCACAGTAAAACATCTCCAGCTCTATCCATTTTGTGTTAACTTGAAGCTTTTTATTCGAAAGCTTAAAATGTGTGTCTGATGCAATGATGCACACTTTTAATCCCAGGACTTTAGGAGGCTAAGGCAAGAGGATTTTGAGTTCAAGTCCCAGCTGGGCAAACTCTGTGACACCCTGTGTCAAAGTAAAGAAAAAAATATAATAAAAGGCTGGAGTGTAAATAAGTGGTAGAAACACTCCTGGGTTGGATCTCCAGTATCCTTTTAAAAGTGTGTGTGTGTGTGTGTGTGTGTGTGTGTGTTTGTGCGTGTGCACATGCGTGCCAAAAGAAAGGAGAAAGGCAAAGAACAAAAGTACACACACACAAAAATGGAAAACTAGGATTTATTAGATTTCCTTTATTTTGTTCTGTTAGTCCTTTTTTTGTCAGTAAGGGTCTACAGGGTCTCACTATGCAGATTGGACTTTGAGCAATTCTCCTGTGTTCAGCCTCCTAACTGTTGGGATTACAAGCATGTGCCACCACACCCAGTCTCATTTGCTGTCTCAGTGTGCTGTGTGTGGGGCCAGCATGGCAGGCCAGGGATCAAACCCCAGCTTCTATGTCTGCCTAAGTAGGCACTGTAATCTGCTGAGCTATTTGGCCAGCAGATTAAAATGAAAAAATTAAGTAGAAAGTTTACCACTCAGCTGTACTGTGAAAACCACATTCTCTGCCCATCTCCAGTTTCTTTCGCTTCAGGGGCATGACTACAGCCATAAACTGTGTGGCCACAAAATTCACTTCTGGTCTTGAGTGAAAACTGCTTCAGGTATGCTCACTAGCTTGTAAAATTGGGTTGGTGAGTGAAAGTCTTAGAAATCAAGATTTCTCTGCATGTCATGTTTCCCCAGTCCTCTTTGGAAGAAGGAAAGAGAGTGGTGAGGAATTACATCAAACTGTTGAATCACTATAAAAATATATTTGTTTCTATGATAGCATACACAAGATTGTACTACACATACACACACACACACACACACACACACACACACGTTATTAATGTTTGGCTCACTGGAAAGATCTTGAGCAGCAAAATCAAAAAGACATGACATAAGTCTCTGTTGTGTGACCTCAGAAAATTACTTCACCTCTAATATTTCAGTTTTTCATCTATTAGGAAAGAACCCACCACAAAATTAGTATGAGGATGAATGAGAGAATCAGTATAAAGATCTTTGAAATCATATAACCTGCATTAGGATTGTGGGTTAGTGAGACATTTAGCGTCAGAGAATTCAGCCTTCTCATTTTTAAAAGCAGAAATAATATCACTGTGAATCTCATAGGTTTATAGTGAAGACAAATGAGGCAACGATCTAGTGCCAAGCTAGGTGTTAAAAGTTGACCATGATGTGGTCCTTTCTTTCTCATTAGCTCTCAGTTTCCAAATGTATCTTCCCATTTTGCAACTTTTTTCTCTTTCTTTTCTTTTTTTTTTTTTTTTTAATGTATTTGGTCTCACCAAGCAGCTTAGACTGATAATAATCCTCCTGCTTTCAGCCTCCTCAGCACTGGGATTACAGATGTGTGCCACCATGCCCAAACTCTGGCTGGCTCAGCCCACCCTAGGGGCATGGCTGGCATGGCATGTGATGCCAGGGATCGAACCATGGTCCCTGCACTTGCCTAAGCTTACATACACAGGTCCTTTTTCTGCTAAGCTATCTTTTTTTTTTTTTTGTCTTTTTGAGACAGGGTCTCGCTATGCAGTTCAGGCTGGCTTTAAGCTCGCTTTGTAGCTCAGGCTGGTCTCGAACTCACAACAATCCTCCTGCCTCAGCCTCCCGAGTGCTGGGATTACAGGCATGAGCCACCACGCCCGGCTCTCTGCTAAGCTATCTTGCTGGCCCCTATTTTGCAATTCTTATTATACTCTATCAGTTTAACTTCTATCAAATATTACACTACTAGTATATAGCAGTGCTTATTGGTTGTTATCAACGTGTTTAATTTTATGAGAGAAAAGATCTTCCAAATAGAAATAGAATGGTTATCTTTACAAGATAGTAATGTGGCAAAAAAAAAAAGTTTTATAACAGAAAAGTTCTTTAAAAGTCTCGATTTTAAATTATCCATTTTTTTTTTCTATAAAGTGACAAACTTACTGAACAATTTATTCTGCAAAGAATTTCTTCCAGTAGAAATGCCACCTTGGAAGATAATATACTTAATACTAATAAGAAATAAAATCTCTCACTTCAAGATTAAGATGGCACTTCTGGGTTCATCCTCTATGCATGTTTCTGTAGGCAGTTCACAGTAGCTGAGCTAGGGAAACAGCATACATATGTGTCAGCTGATGAAGGGATTCATAAAAAGTGCTATTTAGACACAGTGGAGTTTTATTCATCCAGAAAGAACAAAATTGTGTCAGTCACACATAGGTCATTAGAATCAGAGAGTAGCACGTTACACAATTAAGCAAGAGTCAGAAAGTCAAATGTCACATGTGTCACCTCATGTGTGAAATCTAAGAGACAAGAAGCCAGGAAAGTAGAAGAGAGGCAGAGAGAGGAGGAACAGAATGAAAGGCTCAGGGAGGGAAGGGCAACGGTGGAATGACGGACATTATCCATGAGTTGTATGCGCCAATGATTATGCCACATGAAACCCGCTCGGACACAACTCACATGCGTTATTCTTTCTCCTGTATTTAGGACAGGGTATACCATGTCTACTCAGACTCATAGTGATTCTTCTGTTTTCAACCTCCCAAGTGCTGGGATTGCAGAAGCGTGCCACCGTGCCCAATCTTCACATGTATTATTTTTAAAAAGTTAAACTGTCATTTTAAAAATTAAGAATAAAGTGTCTGCTAGGTGAATAAAACATGCTATGGAGACAGTGTTTTTAAAATTGATGTGTGAAAATATTTCCTTTGTTATAAAGGTTTTTGTTTCTAAAAGCAATATAAAGGCATTAATAATAGATTTTCATATTTACATCTTGTAAAGTTCTTATCATATTTCTGGTGACAAATTCCAACAAAAAACAGATGTTGAGTAGTTATTTAACCTGTGTAAAACTCTTTTGTGTGAAATAGTTTCAGTGGAATTAACCTATGGGGCAAAACTTGATTATGTTGTGAAAGTATGAACGTACTAATTGACATTACTGAAGATGTACATTTTCTGAATTGCGACAACCAGAACCAAAACTTGTAGCATAATTGTGAAGGAAATAAAATAAAAAGAAAAAAATATTGTATTACTAAAATCTAGGAGTCCAATGCAAATTTCATCTTAAACTTTATTCTGAAGTTACACAAAGTACCTATATGCAATTTTTTTAATAAAATGAATTTCCAAAGATGATTTCCTTACAAAATCTTTTGCTGGGCTCGGGAAATGGCTCAGTAGAACAAGTGCTTCCCTGGCAAGTGCAAGGGCCTGAGTTCAATCCATGGTTCTGACAAAAAAAAAAAAAATCTTTTGCTACCACTTTCAGAAAGAGGAAAAATGTATGAAGTAAAAAGAAAATGAAAATACCCTGCATAGACTAAGTTGCTATAAATATTTTAGTTACTATTAATGTTCTATTTTTCTACATTTTAAAGAAAAATCATCCTTTCTGTATAGATGATATTGCAGCAGGATTTTACAAGGGAAAGGATTTAACATAGGGTACATAATTTACAGAATTATTTTATGATATTCACCCCAAGAGTCAAATGCAAAAGAGCATGGAGATCTGTTCAACACTAGAGACTCAAAGAATCAGGCTGGGCTTGGGTCCCATGGCAGTGTCCTGCACAGTCTAGCTGAAGACGTAGAGCCAGTGGCAATGTGCTCCACAAGCCCAGCTGGGGCCCAGAGTTCATGACAATGTCTCGTGCAAGTCTATTTCAAGGATCTTTGGGCTGCAAAGGCCCAAAGGCCAGTGGTGGGCCCTAGAAGGTCTGTGCCAGCAGAATGTGCCAGCAGGCTGAGAGATCCGCACTGGAGCCAAGCAACAACGCTCAAAGTTAGGACCAGAGCTCCCCAGAAGAGAACCACAGCCATTCTGAGCAACAGTGAGCACCGGAACTGCTCCAATGATGAAAACATCTGAGTTCATATCAGGAAAGCCAGCATAACAAGCTTCTCCAGGGGGGATCACCAGCACACTATCTTCCCCTTGTGTTCTCCTTTTATGCTGTTGGCAACAATCTTCAGATGAGCCTTCTGTACTCAGCACCAGGCTGATTCAATTCAGCTGGATGTTACAAGTTGACCATTAGTTATTCTACCATAGGTAATACATCCTAATATAAGGCATTAAGCAATCCAGAAAATTTAAGTTCTATTAGTACTTTAAGCTCATTACCCAGTAGTTACTACTTTGGTACTAGAGAGAGTAACATATCTCCATTATTTTCTACACAGCTATAATGGATGAACACTTGTATGTATTTATAGATGGATGTATAAAAACGACTAAAAAACTTAATTTTCCTTGAATTTTATAAAAGTGAACAAGTCAATTAGAAGAATTAACAAATTTAAATAACATATTTTTCCACAAGTGATAGTACTTCCTAAAAGAGTTCTTGAAGGTTTTATGCAGGGGATAAAGAACACAAAGAAAAACTCTAACATATTAATAAAAATTTGTCATAGTTAAAAACCCTACAGTTATCTATTTTAGTTTACTGATGCTATGCTTGAGAGAAGACAGTCTTCTTTCTCTTTTTACCGCTTTGACCTTGTGATGTTTTAGTACTTTTTATCTATATAGTAATATTTAACTATATTTGCCTTTTGCCTTGTTGAAATAACTTAATTATTTCATACTAGATTTTTCTTCTTTATTTTTTTGTGTGAGTACTGGAAATTGAACACAGGACCTCTTTCTTTCCACGCAGGTGCTACACCACTGAGCCATAACCCTGGCATACTATATTACTTTAAATTAATTTCGTGATCATCCCCCATCTTTTTACCATGGTTTCTGTATTACCGATTTACTTCGCTTTATCTCTTACCTGCCTGCTTGTTATCTACAGGCTCTTTCTCCTAACAACTACCACCACCACCCCAGTAGCCATGTTTTTTGTATGCTCCCTGCAAAGCTTCTTTAAATCCTCACGTTTACAACTCATGATCTTCAGGCTATAAGGCCAAACAATTAAATCAGACTCTCTGGAGAAAATGTCAAATAGTCTTAAAAATCCCTAAGGTGGTGTTAATGCTTTGAGAACCAGAACCGGGAATTGAACTCAGGTTCTTGCGCTTGGCAGGCAAGCGCTTATTCTACTGCGCTATCTCCCCAGCCCAATTCTCATTTTCAATGACTTGTTACATCCAGTATGAGGAAAAGCATGAAGTTACCTGTCCAGCAAACCTCCGCATGGCCTAATGTCACGATTCTTCTCTGCAACACCTTGAACGTCCACGCCTGTATGTGGACACGGAGGGAAGGAAGGAAAAATGACAGCACTTGGGACGTCTATCAAAAATAGTGGCTGGCAGAGCGAGCAGGGCGGGGGCGGCGCTGGCGCCCGCGCGGAGGGGCGGGGACTGGGCGGGGCCTCAAGGGCGCTGACTGGCGGTTGCGCTGCAGTCGCCTCCAGCTCGTGGCGCGGAGCGCGGCGCGGTGCTGCGCGGCGGTACATGGCCCCGACGGGAGGCGCGTCTCCTGCCCGCTCCCGGAGCTCTGCTCCCTGCCCAAGCGCGTCCTCGCCCCTCCGGCCGTCCGCCCGCGGACATGACCGCGTAGCCGCCTCCTGAGCTGGGACTTACTTGAAGATTTTCTTCATGGAAGCGATGTCCCCCCAGCAAGAGACCCTCGGGGGGCAGCCGCCGCGCTCCTCTTCCCTGACGGGGGTGTCTCGGCTCGCGGGAGGCCCGGGCACCAAGAAGGTACGGACGCCTAGCGGAGCGTCGCGCCCGCCGCCGCCCCCTCCCGCGCGCGGTCCCCGCTCCCGCCGAACGCGGCGCGGCGGGGAGCCCGGGCTCGGGCTCGGGCTCGGCGTTTGCGGCGGCCTCCGCGCAGCCCCTGCGTCTCGGCCGCGCGCGAGCCCACGGCGGTGCGGCTGTGCGTTCGGCCGCGCCGCTCGTCCCAGCCTCCTCGAGCCCCTCGCCGCAGGCGCTGGTGTGCCGCGGCCCCCTTCCAGCGCCTGGCACCCAGTTCTAATTCGCCTCCGACGAACCCCGCAGCCCCGTCCTCATCTTGCCACTGGGTCCGCAGTCGCGGCGCGCAGCCCAGGATTTGGGAGAGGGAGGTCGTCTTCCTACGGCCCCGCGGATGCTGGGCCCAGGGGTCCCCGGAGGTGGTCTTGGCGGGCTTAGCCCCGAAGCCCTCAGAGCTGGTGCTGCCCTCAGGGCGCGGAAGGAGGTAGGCGGCGGGGTTTCATGCTGGCTCTGCCCCTTCACCTGGCTGCGGAGGCGCCGCCGCTCGCTTTACTTAGGAGGGAAGAGGGTTCTTGTTACGGGCAGCGGGGTAGCCCGGCCCGATTCTGGGTCGGTTGGAGGGTGGGGTGGGGTCAGAACTAAGGGTGCAGATAGGGGATGCCAACGGACCATGGTGTAGGCACGTGAAGATCTGGCTTGGCCTGGGCTGGGCTGGGCTGGGGCAGAGGGGGCCTTAGCTCCGAGCTGTTGTCTGGGCCTTGGGACCCTGGTAGCGCTGGTGAGGTGTGGGGGTGGGCGTGGGGGTGGCGCGCGTTTTCTGTCAGAGCTGGGAGGAGGGGTGCGGATAACAACTTGTAGCGTTCTCTTCAGATAAACAGGGCTGCGGTGCGGAGGGAGGATTCCGATTGGGGTCAGGTTTCCTTGGATCAGCGCCTAAGCCAGTTAGTGCGTGCACGTGGGCTGGGACCTCCCGGCCTTGGCCCTCAGCCTCGTAGGAATTGGTTGGGTGTTTCTAGCTATGTCTGCCTCCCCTTCCTTCAGATATCTGGCCATTTTTGCGCCTTGCCATGATAGTCCTTTGCCAGCTTCTCCAGAATCAAATTTTGGCAACTAGCTCTTAAAATACATTATAAGGCATTGCATTGCTATAATTAGAGGCGTAAGGGGCTACAAAGCTCCCTACTTCTCCGGATTTTGCATCCTTTCATAAATCTTCCCACCAAGATGCTGCATTGGCTGAGATGTCAGTTGAAGAGAAGTGATATCATGCTGCAGGTACAGACGTGTCCCTGTGCTCCCAAGGACCTTGACCTTGTGGAAGATTCATCTAGAGGTGTCCTTGAACTTGATGCATGGGCTGCAGCTCCCCACTCAGCCTTTGATGTGCTGAGACTGCTATTTGTCGGTTTTGTTTTCCCTTCCATAGATGAAGGGAATTTGTTTCAAAATAAAATCTGTACATTATCAGGTTCATAATACAAAAAATACGTTAAATGAACTTTTAGCAATTAACATATTCTAAAGCATTGTTTATAATTTTGCAAATTTAAGGAAGTGTAAAAAATTCAAAGATTTATTTTTTCTGAACAGTTTTCTTTCATCTTTACCCTAAGGCTCATTAAGCATTCTGGCAAAGGAGGAAATACTAGAGTAGCTTCATCATTTGTCAAAAAATACATGTTAAGTAAATAAAGGACTGTTTTGCCCCTTTCCCATGTTTTTACTTAGCATAGCCATTAATTCTAAGATGGAGGCCTTTATTATAAAACATAATGAATTGATATACTACTGATCTAGCATCTGTGTTCCCAAGATTATTGGGAAAATTAAATGTGAATGAATAATAACATCAGTAGGCACTAAAATGTTAGCAGTTATTGTTTGTAGTTTTACTCCTGTCTGTAATTCATAATATTGTGTCCCAGTTGTTCAAGCCCAAAATTTAGATTTCATTTTTAAAATCATTTCCTCATTCTACAACAGACAATCCATCAGAAAAGCTACTGTGACATAAGTTCATTTTCACTATTGCCACTCTAGTCCAAGCATCAAAATGTCTCCCTTGTACCTTTGCAGATATTTCTTGTCTACTTTCTTGTCCTTCCATAGCCCAGTGTATTTAACACATCAGACCTTTAAGAAATGTAAATTGTTCATGTTGCTCACTTGCTTAAAATCCTGGAGTGCCTTTCCATCACATTTTTGAGAAAATTCAGACTTTACTCCTTGGCAGTGCCACATAGCCTTTGAGGCTTTGGTGGTGTTATTCCTTGTGCATCTCTGCCCCCCCCCCCTTTAAAATAATGATTCATATGGTTCTAATCTATGTCCTGGAAGCATGTCCTGACTACCTAAAAGGAAGCTACCCCTTGGTTACCCCTCTGTGTCCTCTGCTTTCTTGTCGTCTTAGCTTCATATTTTCCTGTGTACCTTTATCCCTGTCACCTGGTCACCAGACCATGAAAATGTAAGAATAGGTGCTTCATCTGTGCTGTTCCATGTTTTTCCCTCAGTACACAGAAATAGTGCCTTCTATGTACCAGGTATTCTGTACATAGTAATTGGGTTATGTGGAGCAGTAAAACTTGACAGGCATGTCCCCTGTCCTAAAGATTTATAGTTTAGAGCAGGGTCAGCAAACCTTTTCCTGAAAGACCAAATAGCAAACATTTTAGGTTAGCAGCCCATGTGGTCTCTATTGCAGTTGTTTAGCTCTGCCATTCTAGCGCTAAAGAAGCCATGGACAATCCATACATGAACTGACTTGACTGTGTTCCAGTACAGCTTTATTTAGGGAAACACGAAGTGGGTCTCTATTATAAAGTTTCCTGAGCAGTTGTTTAAGCAATGTTTTGAAGTGGGACTTGGTGCCATGATGCAACTTTTTCTACAATGTGTAGGTCAGTAGTCAGTGGCTGCACATGCCTACTGAACTCTTAAAATGCCCTGACATGATTGAAGATCTGGATTTTGGTTCTGATTTGTTTGTGTGTGTGTGTATTTTTTTTGGGGGTAGGGTGTAGTCATATAGTAGTAGTGGGAATTGAACCAAAGGATTTCACACTGAATTGTATCTCTGGTCTTTTTCAATTTTAAGACAGGGTCTTACAAAATCATTAAGTTGCCCAGGTTAAGCTTGAACTTGCGGCCCTCCTGCTTCAGCTTCCTAGAGTGCTGGGATTAAGGCACTCTTCACTACACCTGGTTAGAATATTTTAACAGCTTCATCAAAGTGTAATTGACATACAATAAAGTGCACATTTTTAAAGAATATAAATTTTAAACTTTTGATATAAGTATACATCTACAAAACCATTTCTCGGACAGACCCTGGTTTGGTAACTGTATGTTATACTTTGCACTTTCGAGAACAGATATGAATAGAATCATACTTTTATTCTAGCTTCTTTCATTCAGTGTGATATTTTGATACTCATGTGTGCTGTTATATGTATCACTAGTGTCTATCATTGCTAAGTAGTAAAAGTTGAACGTCTTTATCCAAAATTTTTGGCATCAGAAGAGTCTTAAATAAATATTGGAAAGTTTGGGATTTTGAAATATTTTTATGTACATAATGAGATGTCATGAGGATAATGTTGGAGTCTAAACATCAGACACTTATGTTTCATGTACATCTCATACACACAGCCTGAAAGTAAGTTATGCAATGTTTGTGTTGTATAACATGTTGCATGAAATCTGGTATAGAATTTTTCACTTGTGAAATCAGAGAGTTAGTGCTCAGAGAGTTTCAGATTTAGAGACACTTTAGCTTTTGGATTTTCAGACTAGGAATGTTCAACATGTGGGCCCCGATTTGTTTATCCATTCAGCTGTTAGTAAGCATTTGGATTGTTTCCAATTTTTGGCTGTTTCATGGGTAGCCTTTGAATATTTAAGTCCCATAAGCCTGCATGAACCTATGCTTCCAGTTCTTTTAAGTATGTTGTGAAATTGGATCGTATTTTAGATGCTTTTAACTTCTTAAGAAATTGTTCCAATGCTGTTTTCCAAAGTGATTTATGTTCTGCTAGCAGTATATGAAATTCCTATTTTTAAGATTGTTATCAACACTTGTTATGATCTGTCCTGTTTGGTCATTGTCAGCTTAGTGTGAAGTCTCATGTTAGTGGTTTTACTTTACATTTACCTAATGATTGATGACTAGGCATCTTTCCATGAACTTTCCATGAACATCAGATAGTCTCTTTAGTGAAGTACAATTTAAGTATTTTCTGGTTTTGATTGAGTTGTTTGCTTTCTTTATATTAACTTTTTATTTGATACTTTCTGTTTTGAAATGCTTTGCCAGATAGGTGATTTGCAAACTTTTCTCCATGACTTTTCTTATTTCCTTTAAAATTTTCTGTATTTATTCATTTATCTATCCATATGCTGGAGATTGAACCTTGGACCTTTCCACTGAGCTACATCCCCACCCCTTTTTACTTCATGTTTTATTACAAGATATGGTTTCAATGAGACATTAAATTGCCCGAGATGGTCTTGAACTTGCCATCCTCCTGCCTCAGTCTCCCTCAGCACAAAGATTAGAGGTGTGTGCTACCATGTCTGGCTTCTTTGTATTAATAACATCTTTCAAAGAGCAGAAGTTCTTCATTTTGATAAAGTCCAATTTATTAGTCTTTAAATTTTCCTTAATTATAACTGTTTGAATTAAAATATAAATAGCCCTGTGTGTTTAGGATCACTCTATTGGACAGCATAGGTCCAGAGGAAGACAAAAAAGCAATAATGAATCATGATGATTGTTACTGAAGAATCATGATGCTAGTTTGGATGAATATGAATATTAAGGTGGACCACTCTGTTTCTGGATGTTTAAGTGAAGGGCTTTTAAAGTGACCCTTAGCACTTTTATGGGTGAGAAAGAGTGTTTTATAAATAGTTGCAGGAAACGGAAACCATAAGTTCAAAGATTCTCAAGTAAGTGTGTTTGAGGAATTAGTTTATAAATGCTGAATAAATAGCTAGTCTATTTTATAGCCACATGAATTATTTTAACCTCAAGAAGAATTACCCAGCTGAATCACTTACCTTTACTTGCTAGTCAGACTATTTGACTGTTTCTACAACTCAGATCCACTCTCAGATAACAAAGACTTTCCATCACTGATGCTTTTCTAAAGAATATACAATATGATATGTACAATAATTTCTATGACAGTGTTTTCTAATTTCTATTATATTGTGTTCTAAAATACAGTGGTACATATAATGTCTTAAATTCTTCTAGAATAATGTATCCTTGAAGATATCCATATTTATACAAACAGTTTTAATGCAATGGAAATGCATCTTACCAGTCATTTTAATTAGAGATGATTTATATAAGACTCAAACACACTGACCCTTCAGTCTCACTTACTAATCAAAAAATCTTTAATAGCTGTGGTTGGAACAGGAAAGATTTATAATACAAAAAGTCAAGACAAGATCATTTTAAAATAGCTGCAGCAAATTAAGATATACCAGCTGCTATTGTATGCTTCATTCTGCCTTGTTTGTTTTGTTTTGTTTGCATTGTCCACATCCAAATCTGTTTATAGCACCATAGAGTAGAACACTCTAAAGAGCTGACATTGGCCATGTGTGTATCTGGTACTGGGGCCTGAATAAAGCATCTTCAGGAGGAAGCTTTAATTTTACTCTTCAATGCTAAGAAAACCATGATACCAGTGGTTAAACCAATATCCTACTCAGCCCTTTAGTTCATATTCAGAATATGTATTTCACAAAATCAAGATTGCTTTGTTATATTCACTGCAGCATCTAGGTAACGATAATCAAGGATATAGTAACTGGTGTAATCAACTTTGCATTTTCATAGATTTTATGTCTTTGTGTCTGTCTCTTTCTGATGTTTTGTGTAAGGCCAGATATATTTCAGGAGCTCTTTTAGCCGGGCCTGATGATCTCAATGCCAGTACCTCAGCCTTGCTTGCTGTTGGAAAGCTTGGCATGTTCTCCAGATAGACTCATAGGGCTATATTTCAAAGTTATGTGTGGGTGCACCAAATCCTGTGCCTTAGATAATTTTGCTTTGGAAAATCATGTGTGTTGCACATCCAGCTGAAACACTTCCAGTTCAGTAAACTTTTGTATTAGAAATCTTGAGTCTGAGAAAAACATATTGCACATCCATAGTTAAAATTTGAGCACAGTAATGCATGACAAAATAAAAATTAGCTTTGTAAGTATTAAATTAATATATTAGAACAGAATAATCATAGTTATCATAAAATAAGTTAAAGTCAATCTTATTTTTATGAATTTAAAAAGTAATTATTAATTTTGAAAATTGAATCCGTTAGGTTAAAATAGATCATTTTTAGCTCATCGACTAAAAATTCACAAGTCACAGGTATTTAAAATGGTGCATTTCTTGCTACTGGTTCTGAAGGGGTCTCATGAAGCACTTTGCCATTCCATGTGGCTTTCACAGTCTCCCAGATTGTGATTTGGTGAAAGTTGAGCTAAATTCTACAGGTCCTCATGTGTGCAGGAAGCCTGCAGAGAGAAGATTCCATTTGGTAGTGACAACTGTAGCAGCTTTCAGAAGCAAACTAGGATAGGGTGATCTTTCTTTTTGATTGTGTAAGGGGGACTGCACAATTTTGGAGAGTGGAAAAGACACAGATGGTTGCATTTTGTCAGCCACCAGTAATTTGGTATGTAGGTAACACCACCCAGTTCATTTTGAATTTTTGTTTTGGTCTTGTTTTTTGTGTGTGCAGAGGACAAGTTTAGAAACACCCAACCAATAGCAGAAGCAGCCCCACTATCACTGTATGTCACTGTTATACTGAGTAGCTTTGACCTAATTTTGACAGACACCTGTCACATAGCACCACTGAAATGTAAAACCTGTTTTTAGATGTCTGGTCACTTGTATGTGGGCTCTGAAAATGGAATGTGTGTGACCACATCATCTCACATATCACAGATCTGGAAAACCCAGCTGCTCTGTGTCCTTTCTGCTCTTTGCTTATTTACCTAGGACCTAATTTATACCTAAGAGAGTTTCTTCATGGCTGCATTCGTCTCCTTGAACCGTAGCTTTGGTAGTAGCCAGTATTAAATAGTACTATGTCTGACTCTAGAGAGACTTGGATTTGGTGGAGGTTTTTTTCTCATTTGATAGGATTTTTACCATTGTGTCTTTTGAATTTGATCATAGTACTTTCTCCCTCTGTGAGAAAAATGAGAGGTTTCTATAGGGCAGTATAGTAGCCTCAACTGCTGTATATGTGCCTGGTACCCACCTCCTTGGCTCTCAAGCAAATGGGTGGGTCCTGGTGCCTCTTTATCATAGTGCATCATAGTTGCACAAATAGTACCATTTTGTGTGGACTGTGATGTAAACATATGTATTGGAGTCCTGCCCTGGCAGGAATTACCATATTAGGCAGAGAACATTGGTGACCAACTGTGTCCTGGAGTGCTGCTGAAAGAGAATCATTCCCAAAGTTTAAAACTAGTGACTCTGCTAAGGAAGGAAGTCTAGCCAGTTAGAAGACCCATGATGGTACCTCAGAATCCTGTATGGGCAGGATGGAGCCAGAGAAATGAGTAGTACGTGGAGGAAATTCTAGTACTCTCATGCTTTTGCATACATAGTAGTTAAGTTTTTTAAAGCATGGCAATGCTTTTTATTTCAAAGTATATTTTTATTTGATTCTTTGTGATAGGTAGGCCAGGTGTTATGTACATTTTAGAATCTGAGAAATAATGTGATAGACCAGAGCCCAATATTAAGATCAGTACTGCTAGCCCAGTATGTTTTCTTCTTCATTACATAGACACTTACATTTGTTATATTTCAAAGTGGAAGTTATCTTAGGGAAAAAGGAAAAAGCCAAAAGTAAAATAATTTCTTTTTTAAACTCAGAAGGCAATTTAGATTCCTTTACATTAGGCAGTAGTGTGATAACATTGTTTAGTTAAATGTTCAGATTGATTCTGGATGGCATGATTTATGAGTAAACAGAAGATTGTACTTATCACAGGCCAAACTGACAGTAGTGCTGAGTTTCAGATTACCCAGTGGTCCAAATCTTGTTGTAATAATAGGATCCAGAAACAAGGTGCAAGGTTAAAAATAATTCTTTTTCCCTCACAGAGCCAATGTCTTTGAACTATAATTGTTAGTGGCTTGGGTATGTCACCACAAATAAATACTGCAGGCATGTAAGGAAGGCAAGAAAGAAATAGGTTGTTGCACATTACATTACACATACTAGCCACAAAATATTAATAGTCAAATTTGAACAAGCTAATTTGGAGTTTTACATTTTTTGTAGTCTTGCAAATAAAAAAGTTTTCCTCAAAGCCTTTGTTTTAATGCTATGCTTATTTATTTTAAATGCTTGAAAGTAACTCTAGCACTATTTCACTTAAAGTTGATTGGAATGCTTGGATTTTGCTTTTAAACAAAGCATGAAAAATTGAAGTTAACCTCTGACTTATATCTTTCATCCTATTCCTTTCTTTTGATGTGCTTTATTTTCTTTAATCATGAGAACTAGGAATGACCAGTTAAGGTGATTTAGAGATTTCAAAAATAGTGCTATATGTCTTGATTGAAAGGGAGATAAAATTGTAATGAGAGTCTATATGCAAGTTTTTATGTAAAATGTATTTTCTGGGTTCTTCAAAATAAAAATGCAGAACTTGTTTCTAAGTGACCATATTATAACTTCATTTTCTGCTATAGAAACTCTTGTATTATCACCCTGAACTCTTATATATACTTGATGTTAATTTGTTCACTTAATATTCAGTTCTCAAGAAGTGGCCTCAGGAGGAAGAAGAGGGGAGGAATGGTAGCAAACCACAGTGGGCAGCTTCCTCAGGTCTCTGAGGAATTCAAATGGAGAATCATTGAGAATTTTTGTAGAAAAATGTATTAGACAAAAAAATCCAGTAGTTACTCATTTCATATATTATACTTCAGGTGGTTATTTTAAGAATTAAGTAAATTGTAGCTTCTGGCTATGAACCAGATTACTGGGATAGAATCTAGTAGTTTAGTATTTAGATAAATAGTTTATAACAAGTATAAATCATATACCATATAATTCAGACATACAGTCTACAGTTCAGTGGCTTTTAGAATAGTTGTAGAATTGTGCATCCATCACAAGTTTAAAACGGTTTCATTACCTCACAAGGAAACACCATACCTCTTAGTCACCATCCTTTTGTACCCTCTTATCTCCAAACCCTAGAAAAATACATCTACATTGAATGTGTAGATTTGTTCCAATTTATATAAGTAGGATCATGTACTCTATGGCCTTTTGTAACTGTTTTTCTTTAAATTAGTATGTTAACATAAAGGTTTATTGGAGTTGTAGAATTATCATTTCATTTATTTTACTGCCAAGTAATATTTCATTGGTATAAATGTATCACATATTTGTATCACAAATATCAGGTAACAGATATTGGTTGTTTCTACAATTCAGTTATTATGAATAATGGTACTGGGAACAGTTGTGCAGTATCTTTGTATGGACATGTGATTTCATTTCTCTTGGGTACCTATCTAGGAGTGAAATTGCAGGAATATTTATAATTCTTGTGTTGATCTATTTGAAGATTTGCCAAACTTTCCAAGCAACTGCACCATTTTTTACATTCCCACCACATGTATAAAAATCAAATTTCTCTATACCTTCACCAATGTTTTTTTGGTTTTGTTTTTCAAAAATTGGCTGTATAGATTAATGGGCTTACTTTTGGCAGATTTGTATATGTATATAACATATTTTGACCTTGCCCTTTCCTCCATCCTACTTTTGAATTTTGGGGAGGAGGTTCAGTGTGTGTATTTTTTCCTTCAAAATTATCTCCCCTTGCTACAAACATATTTATCCCATAATTTTTGACACTTTCTGAAGCAATTCTGAAAGTCCTCTTTCATATCTGTTTGATGTGTGATCAGACGTTATGTATGGTGAATGCTGCTACTGAGTTTTATTCAATGGAAAGTGTATTCATAAAAGCATTACGGAGTATCCTCATCTGCCTTACTCACTAGATATGGTGCTGTGTGACTTCTGACTCTTCCACAAAATGAAATAACCATGAAAGGTAAACATTTTGAATCAATTGAGGACATCAAGACAGCCACAATAGTACAGCTAAAGACGCTTGAAAAGAGGATTTCCAGAACTGCTTGGACAAGTATTTGATGTGAAGGATAATATTTTGAATGGGATTGATGTCAGTGTGAGTGTTATTAAAATTCATTTTTTGAAAAATTGTTTACATGCACCATAATTTTCAGTCATGCTGTGTTTTAGGGCTGAGTATATGGTTTTTGTCATTCTGAATCTATCTTATTTTGTTTAACCTGATGGTGTTCAGATCCATCTATTTTCTTCTTGTAAATGACAATTTTGTTCTTGTGGCTAAATCACTGTGAGATGTGGGTGTGTATGTATGATATATCAAAATATAATGACATGTATATCATTGTATTTATCTAGTCATATGTTGATGGCACGTGGACTAGTTCCATACCTTCATTATTATGAATTGTGCCACATTAAACATGATTATGCAAGTATCCCTATAGTGTGCTGAGTTTTCTTTTCATTGTTTTGAATATATACCTAGGAGTGGAATAACTGGATCAAAAAGTAGCTCTATTGTTACTGGGTTTTTGTTTTTGAACACATACTGATTTGCATTTCCATAGTGGTTGTATTAATTTACATTGCCACCAACAGCCAAAGAGGGTTCTATTTTCCCTATATCCTCATCAGGATTTATTTTTTTGTGGTTTTAATGATAACCATTCTGAATGGGATGAGATGGAATTTCAATGAAGTTTTGATTTGCATTTTCCTAATGGTTAAAAATGAACATTTTTTCGTATACTTACTGGCCATCTGCATGTATTCTTTTTAACACAGTCTAAGTCTTTTGTTTGTTTATTGATTTTTGATTTCTGTTTTATTTTTAAGGTTCCCTTTTAGTTCTTTATATACTCTAGATATTAATCTTCTGCCAGATGAGTAGCTGGTAAAGATTTTTCTCCCATCTTATAAGCTGTTTCTTGAATCCCATTTGCTGCTCTCACTGCTCAAACTTCTAAATTTGGTGGTGGGTGGTGGTTTCCTGGTTGTGTGCAATAGGTACTGGGAATCAAACTCAGGATCTCACACTTGCCAGGCAGGTACTGTGCCACTGAGCTATACTCGCAGCCCCTACTGAGTTATGTCCCTAGGCCCCTAAATTTGATATAGTTCCATTTGTTGACTACTGCTATTATTTCCTGTGATATTACAGTCCTTCTCAAGAAAGTTTTTGCCAACGCCTATGACTTCTATTTATCTTTTCATTATAGTTACTTTAATGTATATGAAGTAGCATCTCATTATAGTTATTATTTAGTTTCTTTTGTGACTAATATTGAGCAATTTTTCATATGCTTAATGTTGTTTATGTAGCAATGGAGAATTTTTTATATTCAGATGCTTGCTTGTATTTTTGTTAGATAATGTGCTGTATAGAGTTACAGTATTTCCTTACATAATCTAAATAAGTCACTTAGTCCAGCATTCTACAACAATAGTGAGTTATTCAAAGAAATTGTCGACCATAGCCATTTACAGCTCAGCTTAATTAATATTATGGCCCCACGATGTATACTTCATTTTTATACTTTTCTGCTGGATAGTTAAGACCTAGATAGATCAAGACTTATATACCAACACATGAACTTTATATTTCCTATGTGGTCAATGAAGTCCTCTCAGGGTTTATCTTGCAGTCCTGTACATTATTCTGTAGTTCCTTTGTCTGTATCATCCATGTGGATGAGTCACGGTCAATGCTTGACCAGTTTGCTCTCTGTGAGAGCTTGAGAGAAAGTTTTCTCTTCATGTGACTCTCCCCAGTCACACTATAGACCTTCAATCTCTTTCCTCTGTGGCTCCATAATCTCCTTGTTTAGAAAATATGGAGATCACCTGAGTTTCATGATGTTGCAGGACAGGTTCTCCTATGTCCTGAGTCTTCCCTGACCTTGAAAGGCTAGGGCCAAAATGTTGGCTGGCTTTGTGGCTCTTCTATTTCTCCAACTCTGACTTGTGATCTTAGATTGTTAACCATCCAGAAGAAAAGCTGATTAGTATCCTGCAGCATATGCCATTCACTTTGCCTTATCTGACTCAATTGATTTTACTTGTTGTACGTTTCCTTTGTGTTTCTGCTTTTCACATGTTATACTAGGGAGACTATACGATATTTACACATGTGTGTCTGGTTTATTTCACTTACGAGTATATGTTCAAGTGGCATCCACTTCAGTATAAATGCTTCAAACTTATCATTCTTAATAGCTGAGTAATACTCCATTATATAGAAATACCACATCTTTTTCAACCATTCCTCATGTGATGGACATCTCGGTTGTTTCCAAGGTTTTGCTATCACACATTGCGCTGCTATAAACATAGGTACACATGTATCTCTATGATACAATGTATCCAGATCCTTTGGGAAATTTCCCAGTAGGGAGATAGCCGGCTTGAATGGGATTTTTAGTCCTACTCTTTTTGAGGAGTCTCCACACTGACCTCCACAATGGTTGTACCAGTCTACATTCCCACCAGCAGTGGAGAAGTGTTCCCTTTTCCCCACAACCTCTCCAACATTTGTTGTTGGTTGATTTCCTTATGATAGCCATTCTTTCTGGAGTGAGATGGTATCTCAGTGTTGTTTTTATTTGCATTTCACGAATGGCTAGCAATGTGGAGCATTTT